>SOZL01000498.1:0-10750 GCA_009733165.1 Naja naja | reverse complement strand
TTACGGAACCAACTACCCGTTGACCTCGGCTGGCTCCCGATCTCTCCCTCTTTCCGATGCGATCTAAAAACCTGGTTGTTTTACAGGCTGGGCTGGACTGATTTCCTGGGGGAGAGGGTGGGTTTTAATTCGATTTTAATTCGGTTTTATAGTTGTATTTTGGCTTGTCTAGTTTAATTTCTTTTTAAATAATTTATTGTTCTGTGTTTTTATCTGTGAGCCGAGTCCTTTTGGAGAGTGGCGGCATATAAGTCAAAATAAAATAAATAAAAATAAATAAATAAATAAATAACCAAACTCATGCAAAGAATATACCAGCCAACCAATAAATTACACCAAAAAAAAACATATTTCAAGATAAAACATAAGGAAAATAACCTCACATCTTTTAGTATTTCTGAAGGCCCCAGATAGATCCCATCTCTGGTTGTATTTCTTTTCTTGCCCAAATTGCCTTTTCTTTTGGTCAACTGCTCCATTCAAACAAACAGCAAAGAAACCAACCCCAAGCCAAATGCAAATCCAACTAGCCTGCCCAAAGGTGACCCTGGGTCCCACAAAGAAGCCTGTCAAGCTGCCACCGTGAATTCACAAGATGGCCCTGGAAGGAATAGAGGTCATACAGTTCACCCCATTCCTCCAGGATGGCAAGAGAACTCTGACTGAGCAGCAGAGGGATACTAACTCTGGTGATGACTCCCTGGTAAGTGGCCCAGTCACTCTGGTGACAGTCCCCATAGAACTGGTAGTCCAATCCTCAGGATGATAAACCAATCCACTGACCCTTCTGGACTCAGAGTGCACTCTGCCCTGGTTGAAAAGCTAGGAATGGGACTTAGACCACTCCAGGTGCTGGTGGAATTTTGCCAGCTATATGGCTCTGTAGCGGGGAGGTCCCAGCAACGTTCATCACAGAGCTGATAGAAATGCAGATGGGATTGAACACAGAGACTCTGCGTTTTATCGTAGCACTGGGCATGGAAAGACCCCTGGTGCTAGGATTAACATGGCTATAGAAAAGGAACATGTATGTGAACTGGAGGAGGGAGGTGGGGATGCAACTTAGGAGAGAGAAAAGCCCCCCTCAATTCTCCAGGAGTACAGGAAGTTGTGGGATGCATTTAGTGAAAAGGGCTCAGACGAGCTCCCACGCCACTGGCCAACTGACTGCTCCATAGAAATCCTGCCTGGAGCTAAAGTGCTAAGCTCAAGCTATATTCAATGACTCCTAGGGAACTGGAAACTTTAAAATAGGAGGTTGTGTTTACCTAGCCACTAAATACCAGTATTTGCAGTCCAGACAACCCTCCAAAATGCTGGGACCCAAATATGTTGGTCTCTTCCCTATTATTAACCCAGTGACTGTTGAACGGGAACTATCAAAATTCAGATTCATCCAATCTTTCATTGCAGCCTCCTTAAATCTGAAATCTTCTCCCCATTACAGCCACCACCACCACCATCACCAGCACACCTGAAACTCTCATGATTAAGATTTAACAGCATTTTGAAGTCAAAGACATATTAAACTCATGTAGACACCGAGGAAAATTCCAGTAATTGGTTGCATGGAAACCTTCCTCCTCCAAAACCAAATGGGTGGACACCAAGCATATATTAAAGTGGCCAAAGTCACAAAACATTTCTACAATCAATATCCTGACACTCATTTTAACTGTGTATATTTCCCCATTCCCCCACACTCTTTTTTCTCACCTCTGTAGACCAATGTCCCTATTAAGCAAATACTGGGTGTTGTGGTGAATGGGGAGTTGAGGCACTTAAAGGTCTAGTTTGACCAGGCCCACCTGCCCTGCCCCTCCAAGGCCTCCCCCACCCAAGACAAGACACCATGTGCAATGCTTTCCCACCCCTTGGGTCCCCACAGGTCTTTTCCCACTCCTTCCAGTCCCCCAGGCCCAGGGCCTGATTCCCACCCAAGAGGCCAAACCCACTTCTCCTCACTTACCTTTTGAAGAACTCCAAGACCTTCCAGAGCACTGAATGGATTAGTTCTTGTGAGGCTGCACAGTGCATTTCTGGAAATGATGCCATTTGTCCTACTCCATAAATGGCAGCCACGCTCAGGTCGCTGCTGTGTGGTCAGAGATAAACTGCTTCCGCTTTTGGTTGAATCTTAACAGTGTCTCTGTTGAATGTAGAAGTTTTCACTCAGGTCGGCATCTACAGCGGAGCCGGCGAGCGCTGATGGTTGAGCCGTTTGACAGCTCCCTATAAAGGAGCTGTCAAACGGAGTCAGCTGGCTCCTCTCAGCTGTTACGCTGGCTGTCAGCCAGCCGCTGCTTGTGTTCCTGAAGAAAATAAAGCTGCTCCCGCTTAAAGAGCTGCTCGCCTCCCGCCTTCTTTCTCAGCGCGCCAATTATAAAACTGGCGACGAGGTGGGATTCTGACAGCCAAAGCAGAGCTGCCGCTTCAGAGAAGAAGAGGACAGAGCAGCCGAAAAGCACCATTCAAAGAGCCGACCGACAAGCTGCAGATGACAGCACCTCCGAACTTCCCGCCTTTCCGCCATCGGCAGAGACATGGACTTCATACATCAACAGGTTCGAATGCGCCATGGACGCCTGAACCTGTCAGACATTCCTCTAACAGGAAAAGGCTTATTTCCTGAGTTTATGAGCCACCGCTTTTGACACAGCTACTGCAATGCTAGCACCCCAGACTGTCAAGGCTGTCCTGGGAAGAGCTACAAGAAGTCCTGGGCAACCATTATGCCCCAAAGCCATCACCGATCGCCTGCCAGCCATGCCTGGCCAAAGAACCCAAGCGAAAACGAATCTGTCAGTGAGTATGTGGCAGCTCTCCGCTCAGCTGCCCTTCACTGTGGTTTTGATCAGCTAGATGACATGCTGCTTGACCAGCTCGTCTGCGGGTAAGAGACCCACGTCTACAAAGGCTAACTACTGGCTAAAGCAGACCTCACCTTGAAACAAGGTATAGAGGAAGCTCAAGCAGCTGAACTGTCAAGCGCAGTCTGCAGCTGCCATACAGAAGTCAATCAACCTCCCAGGAAGCAAACCTAGCACTGCTATCAACTATGAAGCCGCTGCCTATGAGGATGAATACTTGGAGGAAGAGGAAGAGGTCAATCGCCTCAGAGCCCCTCGTCCATTCCAGAAGAAAAGACCACCTTTTCAGCAAATGATCTGTCTCAGTTGTGGAGGAAATCATTTAAGAACCACCTGCCGGTTCAGAAACCAATTTGCCTCAATTGCCAAAAGAAGGGTCATCTGGCAAGAATCTGCCAATCACCTAGAGCTCAAACCAACCTAGGCAAACATTAAACCTAGCAAAAACCTTAAAACCAAGGAGGAATGCTATACTATTAACGAGGCATTCCAAAGAGCTGAGTCACTACCCCACTCTTTTAATATTAATAAGATTAATGTTGATCTCTCCTAGAAGGCAATCCCTGCCAGATGGAAGTGGACACAGGATCATCCCTCTCACTCATCTCGTGGAAGACCCTGAACAACTTGCTGCCTTCCTTCAAAAGAAACAACTGCAACCCTGCAACCTGACCCTGAAGGACTACCAAGGACAACCCATTCCTGTCCTCGAACAGGCAAGTTCCACATTAAATTTAACAATTTTCAGGGCCACCTTCCTCTAGTCATAGTGCAAGGCAGCCTGCCCAGTTTACTGGGTCTGGACTGGTTCCATTCTCTGTCTTCATATTCTCGAATTAACGCAGTTACTCCTCTCACTGTACAGAGCCTTCTAAATGACTTTGCTGAAGTTTTGATGGGAAGTTAGGTGTTACAAGGGCACCCCTATCTCCCTCAATTTAGATCCAAATGTAGCTCCAATACGCCTCAAGCCACGAGAGTGCCCTAGCCTTACGCCCCAAAGTGGATGCCCAGCTTGACAAATTAATTTCTCAAGGGTTTTGGAACCTGTTGATTTTTCCAAATGGGAAACCCCATTGTTACACCCCTTAAACGTGATGGCTCTTTGAGGATCTGCTCAGACTACAAGTCCACAATTAACAAGGGGCCAGCCTAATGCATACCCTGTCCCCATAATACAGCATTTGCTTCATTCCTTGGGGAAGAGTTCAATCTTCACCAAGCTGGACATGACTCAGGCATACCAGCAATTCCCTGTTGATAATGCAACTGCTGAAGCTCAAACTATAATTACACACAGGGGGCTTTCAAATGCAAACGCTTACAATTTGGTGTCAGCGGCCCCTGGTATTTTCCAATCTATTATGGAACGTTTGCTTTACAATATCAATGGTGTAGTCCCTACTTCGATGACATCCTTATTGCTGCTGACAACCCTCAGCAGCACTTAACAAGACTTCGCCAAGTTCTCAAGTGTTTTCAAAGCTGGGCTGAAACTCAACAGAGACAAATGCATTTTTGCTGCCCCTCACGTTGATTTTGTTACCACATAGACTCCAAAGGAATCCACCCTATAGAGTCCAAAACTCCGGCAATTCAAGATGCCCCTGTGCCTCATAACAAAACTGAGTTACAAGCCTTTTGGGACTTTTGAACTTTTATAGCTCTTTTCTTCCCCACAAAGCCACTGTTGCTGAACCTTTGCACAGACTGTTGGACTCCAAAGCCACTTGGAAGTGGGGCCTCAGGAACAGGCCTCTTTCAAGGCTGTCAAATCCTTGCTAACCTCATCTAATGTCCTTATGCAATTCAGTGAATCACTCCCTCTTGTTTTGGTTTGTGATGCTTCTCCTTATGGGATTGGGGCAGTACTGGGTCACAGGTTACCTAATGGCCAAGAGGCTCCAATTGCTTATTTTTCCAGGACTCTTTCAAAATCTGAGCGCAACTACAGCCAGATTGATAAAGAGGCTTTGGCAGCAGTGGCCTCTGTTAAAAATTTCATGAGTATCTCTATGGGCACCATTTTGAACTAGTCACTGATCACCAACCCTTACTTGGTATCCTAGCAGGTGACAAGCCTAGCCCTCAAATACTTTCCCCCAGAATGACTCGCTGGTCTTTTTTTGGCTGCATACTCCTACAAACTTTCTTACAGGCCAGGTAAAGATGTTGCCCATGCTGATGCCTTAAGCAGATGCCCCTTGCCTGTTTTTGTTTCTGACCCTGCCCCTTCTCTGTCTGTGTTCCTCCTTGAAGACCTGCAATTGCCTCTTACTGCTCATGACATTGCCTATGCTTCCTCTAAAGATACCCAGGTTTCTCAAGTTATGGATTGGGTGCAAAGAGGGTGGCCTGGGGCTGTTATCCCTTCTGAGTTTCCCCTACAAGTCACGCCAGTCTGAGTTAAGTGTGCTTAGGGATTTTATTGTGGGTCCTCGTGTGGTTGTCCCTCACCTATTACGCATTAGAATCATTGACCTGCTCCATGAAGGGCATCCTGGCATCAACAGGATGAAGGCTCTGGCCCAGAGTTACGTCTGGTGGCCAGGACTGGACGAGGCTGTCACCACTAAGGTGCAACACTGCTCCACCTGTCAGCTCTCCAGACCCTCTCCTCCCACCTCCTGCCCGGGGGAGTGGGAGGACACCAATACCCCATGGTCCAGGCTGCATGTAGATCTGGCAGGCCCTTTCAGGGAAAAACTTCTTGGTGCTAGTTGATTCCTTCTCTAAATGGGTGGAACTGGTGCTCCTTAAGAACACCACTTCAGAGTCTGTCTGTTTGGCTCTGACTCCATTTTTTCCTCCCACGGTTTCCCTGACACTTTGGTCTCTGACAATGGGCCTCAGTTTACCTCTTCCCTTTCGAACTTCTTCCGATTCACAGGGGTATCAGGCACGCTTTAATCTCACCTTTTCACCCTTCTAATGGCCTGGCTGAAAGGGCTGTGAGATCTGCCAAGGAAGCTTTGGGTAGGTTAGGGGAAGGACTGGCATACCAAGATAGCCAGGTATCTGTTGGCACAGCATACCACCCCTAGCACCACTACCAACCTCTCCAGCTGAACTCCTTATGGGGAGGAAGCTACGCATAACTCTAGACCGCCTGCACCCCATGTATACCCCAGGGCACCCCTAGACTCTTCCAGCAAAACAAGGGTTTTTGTCCTGGTGATCCAGTCTATGCCCGAAATTATGCAGGGGCTCCCTTGTGGCTCCCTGGGTGGGTAGAACAGCAGACAGGCCCTAAATCATACAGAATAAGGCTAGGGATGGGAGACTATGGCGAGGCATGTGGACCAACTAAGAAGTCGTGGAGTACTCCTACAGGTCCTGCCCAGTTGGAACCAGAAACAGCAGAAAGGGGAAGATGGACTTACTGACTTACAAAAAGCTTAATCCTAACAGCTGTTCTCAAGGAAGACTCACCTGACTCAGCAACAACTGAAGCACCTCCAGCCTCCAGCCAACTACCGCAGCCCACGAGAGAGAAAAGAAGGCAGCGACGCCCCAGGAAGAAGCCACCGAAAGCCAGTGCTGCTCCTGCCTTGCCAAGACGCTGCTCGAATAAGCGGGTAACCTGCCTATCTCACGACCACGCTTCATGCCGGTCTAGGGGAAGGAGGTTGAATGTAGAAGTTTCACTCAGGTCGGCATCTACAGCCGGAGTCGGGGTTGCAGCTGATTGAGCTGAGTTGTTTGACAGCTCCCCTATAAAGAGCTGTCAAACGGAGTCAGCTGGCTCCCTCTCAGCTGTTCACGCTGGCTGTCAGCCAGCCATGCTTGTGTTCCTGAAGAAAATAAAGCTGCCTCTGTTTAAAGAGCTGTCTCAGCCCTCTTCTTTCTCCTTCTCAGCTACCAATTATAAAAAGTCTCCACACAGCACTATTGGAAACTTTCTGCAGAGTTCAGAATCTTCTGCATCAATGCAGACCTCATTAAGGCAACACAATAAAGCAGTTTTTATAGAAGGCCATTTTGTGCCGCCCACAAGTAAGGCAAATGGCAGCTTGCGTGGTAAGGGTTGTTGTTAGATATCCAGCAGTATCATCTAAAGCGAGCTTTTATTAGCCTTAACAAAGTCTGCACTGCACTGCAAAGCTTTCTGCAGCATTCAGAAGCTTCTGCAGCAATGTGCAGACTCGTTAAGGCAGCAAATGGCTACCTCCTGTCTGACTGCTACCGTTAAGTTTGCATGAAGAGACAGACGGGAGGCTTCCAAGCCTAGTTTATTAGTGACTACAGTCAGAACGACCTAATTTACAATGCAAGGCTGCATTTCTATAGCCATTGCAGTCAAGAGTTGCCAGTCAATCAGAGTGCAGGGTTTTTCCTCAAGACTTTTAAACCCAATCATTTCCAACATTTTACAAGAACAGTTCAAATTAAACCAATGACTTCAAACCTACATACATACATAACACCATTCCTCCCCCACTAGGTTCAGTCCATACTCAAACCCCAACCTATCTAATGTACTTTTAAATAGGTGGGGCCTTTATGTGTAATGCTGAAACTCTACGTGGGTTCAGATGTTTTAAGGTTCTCACCAGAGAGAGGAAATGTGTTCAAGGACATTGCCTTACTTGGACTTGTAGTAATGGTGTGAACCTGCTTGGTTACTACAACCTGGTCTCTCCTCCAATCCATCTCCAACCCAATGTGAGCACCCCAAATCAGGTGAAGTGGTGTGCAATCTTCCATTTGTGAAAAATGGTTGGTAGACAGACAGGTTTTGGGATGGTTCCTGTGTTAGCTCGTTACACATGGGTTGATTCTGCTCTGCTGATTACTCTCATAATCCTCCCTTCCCCTAGAAGAGGCAGTAGGTATGGGAACCAGAAGGGGCAAAGCTTTGTATGCTCCTGGAGGCAATCTGGATCTTAACTGCTCAATGTGCTGCTCCAGAGAGGAGACACCATCCTCCAGCTTAGCACCCTGTAAGACCTGGGGCCTGTGATTTGGGGTTATCTCTTAGAATCATATGGTTCACCCATGAGTGTTCTTAGCATAAACAGAATCATCACAGTGAATGTGCTAATTTTACTAGTGGAATCTAGTGGTGTGTTAAAAGCGTAGTGAGCAAGGCGGTCAAGGGAGACTCAGTTTCCTACCATCAACAATTCAGCTGGGGTTAAACAGAAGGAGGGGCTGGGGAGTGATATGAGGCTGAACACTGTGAGAAGTTTTTCACCTTCAGTGATATCCCCTGACCCAGTTGCTGAAGTTTTTCCTTGGTAAATCATAATGCAATAGCTCAGCCCGCTGGGTACAAAGGATGCCTCAGCGGCTGTCAGGGAGGCACAATCCAAAAGGGGAATCAAACAGGAAAAAGTTCTGAGAACTGTATCACAGACAGAGACGTGATTTGTCTCTTGATATTGTTAAATGCAGCTTGTTCCTTCCTCCCACCCAAGCAGATTTTTTGTCCAGCAACCTATGTAGGGGTTCTGCAATGGTTGCCTTCTGAGGTAGAAACATATGATAGAAGTTAATGAGTCCCAAGAATGCTTGCAAATCTGTTTTGCATTTTGGCCTGGGGCTTTGATTGCCTGAACCTTTGCCTCTGGGTGGATGCCATGTTTATCAATCATGTAACCCAAGAATTCCACTTTATCTGTTCTAAGTGTGCATTTTTCTTTGACTTTTAACCCTGCTTTTTTGAATCTAGTTAAGATCCCTGAGTCTCTCGTAATTGAGTGTCATTTTCAGCAGAAATTAAAACATCAAAATAGGGCACCACCCCTGGCAACCTTTGTAACATTCTTTCCATAAGGCTTTGGAAGATGCCTGGTGCCACGCTTACTCCAAATTGCAATCTTTTGCATTTGAAGGCACCTCTATGGGTCACAATGGTTTGGGCTTGCAGTGGCATCATCAACTGTTAATTGTTGATATGCCTGTGCCAGGTCCAACTTGGCAAAAACTGTGCCCCCTCCAAGAGAGTGTAATAAATGATGCACTACTGGAACTGGATATGTGCTCTGTTGTAGGCGCATGGTTCAATGTCCCCTTGTAGTCTCCGCAGATTCTCACAGACCCATCAGCCTTGACTGGTGTGACTATGGGTGTCTCCCACCTGGAGTGATCAGTGGGCTCTAAAACCCTTGGGCTATTAGTTTATCTAATTGTGCATCAATTTTTCCTTTAAGGCAAATGGGACCCTTCTGGTTTTAAACGATTGGTTGTACCTTGGGATCCCAAGTACTTGCCTAACTGCCGCTGAAGACCTCTGGAAACTCAGACTTCAAGGCTCTTCCCACTCAGTGTTGCTCACGTGATTGATGCCAGTCACCTCGATGCCCAACGGTTGAACCACTCAAGGCCCAGCAGACTTGGGCGGTCCTTGTCCACGATGGTCAGTGGTAGGCATTTGGTGTGGCCCTTGAATTTCACGTTGAATTCTCTTGTTCCAACTACTGGAATCTTGTTCCCTTGGTAGTCTTTAAGAGTCAATGCTTGCTTCTTGAAGTGTTCTGGATGTTGGGAAGAAGTCTGTGAATAGTGTCCCATGACACCATAGATAGGTATGAGCCTGAGTCCACTTCCATTTGGCAAGGCCTTCCTTCAATAAGTACCTTGACATGCACTTTTCTGCTTCTTAAAGGTGATGAATGACCAATAGTTACTGTTTGATGAGTTTCATTCTTCCCATTTGCTTCTGTGCTGCCCATTTTCTCACTGAGATTGTTGGGCCTGAATTTTGTCTTTGCTTGTAGCAAACTTTCTTCTGTTGGGTGGAGTTCTGGATGATTTGCAGACTCTTGCTAGGTGTCCTCTTTTATCACAACGGAGGCAAATGGTGTCTAAAAACTTGCATTCAGTGCGGGGTGGCTTCCCCACAACCTCTGCAGTAGAAATCTTGCCTCTTTCTTCCCAGGTCTTTCTTTTTCTTCCATTCTTCTCCTTCTCTCTAAATTCCTTCCTCCACCTCACTACAGTCTGACTCAGAATCTATTTGCTCACAATGAGTTGTTGTGGACTTTTCCACATCAGGATGGCTTGTGGCCTTGTTGATTTTCTTCATGGCTGCTGCTGAGGACTTGGTAGCTTCTGCTGAAGAGGCCTCTTCTATTGCTTCCTTCAGCGTGATCTTAGGTTTCAGTAATAACTTGCTCTGTAACACCTTGTCTTTAAGGCCCAGAACAAATCGATCAAGATGGCCTCTTCTAAATTGTTAAATTGCGCACCCCCAATGTCTCTTAAACTTGCCACAAAGTCATTTACGCTTTCGCTTTCCCTTGATCACGACAAAACTCGTGTCTCTTAATGAGGCACGATACTTGTTGCGCGTAATGGGCTCTTAACAGTTTTTCTAAGTCAGGCCAGTCCATTACCTTCACGTCTGCAGCTCCCGCCAATGCCTTCGCCATCTTGAAAACTGCCGGACCGCAGTGCGGAGAAAGACCGCCTCTTCCGCTTCGAAATGTCGGCAAGATCGCTTCCTCCAGATACATTTGAAACGATCTGCATACGACTCCCAGTCTTCTGCCGTCGGATCGAACGGGCTGGGGGTGTTCAGTGCAGCCATCTCGCCTCCTTCTGTTCCGTTGCCGTCTTCTTCAGGGGAATCCCACCTCGTCGCCAGTGTTAAGTTTGCATGAAGAGACAGACGCGGAGTGCTTCAAGCTCTTAGTTTATTAGTGACTACAGCTCAGAACGGACCCAATTTGGCTGGGCTGTGGCTGCTACTTATAGCCAGCAGCCGCAGTTGCCAGTCAATCAGAGTGCAGGGTTTTCCCGCACTTTTTAAACCAATCATTTCTTACATTTTACAAGAACAGTTCAAACCAAACCAATGACTTCACACCTACATACATAACAGCCATCATTTTATCCTTGTCCACAAACAGGTAGGACAAAATGGCAGTCACCAC
>SOZL01000497.1:0-16151 GCA_009733165.1 Naja naja | reverse complement strand
CAGTTGTTTCCTTTTTGGGACAATGAGGGGAGGATAAAAGGCATTGGGCTTGAGTCTTCCTCAGAAGACTTTACACCTGCCTGCTGCAGAGATATGAAGGAAGAAGCTGCCCTCGGTCACTGCAGGGGGAAGGACCTTGCCGCTGCTACACGGAAGCTGTGGAAGAGCTTCGACATGCCTGATAGAGAATGTGCTTCTTTCCACAATTGTGTGAGATGGAGGGAGAGGAGGGTGGAGAATACAGCGGAGCCTGGAGTCACGGTGGGAGGCTGACTCTGGCTAGCAGGGAAGGAAGGAGGACGGGTGGGAGATGGGTTTCCTCTTTTCATGCGTTGGCATCCGAGGGGACCTTTGAAAGGAAAGCTGGCATCGCTTCCCTCAAGTGTAGTCTGTCTTTTGCTCCCTTTCCTTGACTTTGGTGCCGTCCCTGCTTTTCCTTGCCGCCCTCTTACCCGTTGCATCTTCTCAGGCTCTGATGTTCCCAGCGCCTGGATTCTGGCAATGCCACCACTGTGCATTGACTCTCTGATCTTGCCACGTTGCATCTCAAGTGTGCCACCTATCTGATTTTGTTTCCTTCCTTGACTTTGGTGCCACCATTGCTTTTCCTTCTAGCTTACTGCAGCATCTTCTTAGGCTCTTGCCACATACATGTATACAACTGAACTAGACTGTTGTTTGTGTCATATAATATATGTGAGTATATGAATTTGTCATGTGTATGCGGTGTATGTTGGAGGGGGTGATCCTTTGAGAGCTGTAGGCAACGAAGTTTCATTTTAAGGGATGCCGGTTAGAGTACATTCAAAGTGACAAAGTTCTAATGTTGTGACACTGCCACCCTGGGCATCTACTCTCTGATCTCATCACTCTTTCTCTTTTCATGGTAGCCTCTCTTTTGTTTTCCCTTTCTTGACTTTAGTGCTGCCGTTGCTTTTCCTTGCCGCCCTATTACCCGTCGCATCTTCTCAGGCTCTGATGTTCCCAGGGTCTGCATGCCTAGGGGCTGATCCCAAGAGCACGCCAGTCCCCAAACACCCCGGTTTGTATCCCGTGACAGTGGGGGCGCCACAGCAGCCTGTGGAAAAGTCCCATGGCAACTCAATGGTCACTAAATGAGCAAGTTATAAGTCGAGGCCTATCCAAGCGAGGAAGATGGTGCAGCAGCAAGCAACCAGTGCAGCTCACACAGGAGGGGTGTAATATGGGAATGTCGGGATACTCCATCACAACTCTGCCAGCTGCATTTTGCACCAATTGAAGCCTCTGAGTGGTCCTCAAGGGCAGCCCCATGTAGAGAGCATTGCGGTAGTCTACGGTAGCGGCATGAGTAACGTGCATAGGCATCTCCGGTCCAGATAGGGGCACAACTGGCACACAAAGCGAACCTGCGCAAATGCCACCCTGGCCACAGCTCCTACATGATCTTCCAAATTGAGCCGAAAGGTAGGAGGAGAACCACATAAAACAGTGCCTCCCACTCCCAACCCCCCTAGGCTTCGCAGTAAGATACCATGGTCGATGTTATCAAAAGCTGCTGAGAGATCTAGTAGGACCAGGACAGAGGAATAACCTCTATCCCGACCCCGCCAGAGATCATTCACCAGCGCGACCAATGCCGTCTCCATGCTGTACCTGGGCCTGAAACCTGATTGGTACAGATCCAGGTAGTCAGCTTCCTCTAGGAACATCGGGAGCTGTCGGGCCACCACGCTTTCGACAACCTTCGCCACAAAGTGAAGGTTGGAGATGGGATGGAAGTTGCTCAAATTAGCCAGATCCAAGGCAGGCTTCTTGAGGAGGGGCCTCACCACCGCCTCATTCAAGGCGGAGGGGAAGCATCCCTCGCTCAAAGAAGCATTGACCATTGCCTGGAGCCAGCCTCGTGTAACCTCCCAGGTGGCATAAACCAGCCTGGAGGGACATGGGTCCAATAAACATGTGGCGGCACTCAGCTTCCTCATGATCCCATCCACTTCATATGACATGATTCAAGCTTGGTTCCCACAGCTTCCATCTTATCTCTTTTCCTGCTCACTCTCTCTCACACAAGGAATTTAGAACTTTAAAAGCAATAATTGCTCAAATGATTACCAGTACTTACAATGTGTCATGTTCATTGCCAGTTGCTGAACAGCAAATTCCTTTGAATGACTCTCGCAGAGTTTAATTTAGCAAATTTTATTGAGCTGAAAGGGAAGGGAGTTACAAGAAACATATACATATAATTTTCTTTGACTCCTGCACACTATTTAAATGGAAAGAATGTCTCCTTTCAAATAAAAGAAACTTGAACAATTCTTCCAATATCACAGTGGTGTTATAAGTCATGTTTTTATATTTATTCTGGCTGTAAACTGCTCCTTTGTGTTCAGCTCTGGCCTCAGAAGGATACTGTAGCACTTGGGGATGAAGATGCAGCCCAGCAGACCAGCACTGGAGGCCAGGATGGAGAAGACCTGCACAGCCACCATGTATTTCCCTTTGGTGCTCAGGTAGGTGGGCACAAAAGTCACCCACACACTGCAGAAGACCAGCATGCTGAAGGTGATCAGCTTGGCCGTTGAAGGCCCAGCAGATTCCTTGCCAGGAAAGCCACCGTGAAGCAGATGGCAGCCAGGAAGCCCATGTAGCTGAGGGTGACATAGAACAGGACAATGGCCCCTTCGTTGCATTGCAGGATGATCTCAGGCTGGGACTGGAGGTCAGAGTCAGGGAAGGGGAAGAAACACCAGCCAGATGGAGCAGATGATAATTTGGACAGCAGAACAAGAAAGGATGATGGAGTTGGCCAGTTCTTCCCAACCATCTTGGCTCAGTTCGGTTTGTGGCCAGGAAAGCCAGCACAGTTATGGTTTTGGCCAAAGAGAGAAAGCGGCGACTGAGAAGATGAGGCTGAAGACCGTCTGTCAGAGAAGGCAAGTGGCTCTCCTTGGTTGACCAATGAAGAGAAGAAGACAAGAAGCAAAGCAGGAGGAGACAGGAGGATGTAGGAGGTCGGTTGTTGGCTGTGACAAGAGGAGTTTCTTGGTATTTAATGAAGGTGATTAAAACAAGGCCTGTGGTTAGGAAGAAGAGCAGGGCAAAAGAGATGAGGATGGCACCCAGAAGTTCTTCATAAGACAGGAAGGTTATAGCATTGGGAATACATTGGACTCTTTCTTTATTTGGGTATTTATCATCTGAACATTGGTGCATTTTTCTGTATCTGAGAAAACCCAAAAGCAATATTTCTTTAACATTCTATCCTTTCATCTTTCAAGAAATACTTCCTTGGAACAACAGCTGATGCCAAGAGTCCTTTCCTAGATGTATTTCTTAACAATTTCAAAAACAAGAAGAATATCCATTTTCTAAAAAAATATATAGCTAGGTCTATGAAATTGGAGGAAGTCCTAGGCGGTTAATGTTTTCCTGCATATTGTGCAGAACCTTCATAGGAATCTACGTTTCCTTCAGAAGTGGTGGCTGCTCCATCACTGGAGGTTTTTAAGAAGAGATCAGATGGCCATTTGTCTGAAATGGTATAAACTCTCCTGCCTGAGCAGGGGGCTGGTATAGAAGACCTCCAAGGTCCCTTCAAATGCTGTCATTCTGTTTTTCTATTGTTGTTAGAGCTAAATAATGAGTCATGTAGTCTTTTTAGACAAACATACTGGGTCCTATAGTAAAGCTTGCCCAATCTTCCTCCCTCCTGCCTCTTTCCTTTCAAGGCATGGCTGACTGTGAGCAACGTCTCGGGATCCACGAATTGGCTGCTGTCATCTCCTTGGATGGGAAAGGCCCCTGTGGATCCCCCTGCAAGACCCCCAGAGTAGACAAATCTCCCACTTGCTTTTCTCCCAGAGATTCTCTCGTTTCCCCTTCAGATCATGATCCGTCTGATCTCTGTCTATCTCTGGAATTGGAGGCTGTTCCTGGCCAGCCTCCCCTCTTCCTTCCCTGCGCAGGTTACTGTGGTCCTTGGATTCACATCTGGGGCTGTTTCTCTTCCCACCGGGAGAAAAGTATTTCGGATCCCCTCCAATTTCACACCCTCCCTTTCTTTCTCAGCCTGTGGGGGCCCCAGTGGGGGCATCGGACCCCTTCCAGCCCTGGGCCACAGCAGGTTCTCTGTCTCTTGGGAAAGGTTCCTTCCCCAATCAGAGTCTGCCTGAGCCCCATCATCCACTTCCCTCCCTGCCTGGGATCAATTCCTCCATTCAGACAAAGGAAAAAGGGAGTTTGGACAGAGCTTCCAGCCAGTCTCCGTTCTTTGACCCAGGAAGGTCACACTGGCCCCTCCAAAAATTCCCCCTGGTTCTTGGACCGCTCCAGCCATCGCTCAGCTGAGGTCACAGCAGGGCCAGGGTGGCTGAGAATTGGGATAGAAGGTGCCACATAGACTCAACAAAGCTCCCCACCACAGACACAGGTTGTGGCCTCACACACAGTCCTAAATGGAGCCTTTATGTGGCATCAGGAAGGAACATGGGATCAACCTCACAACCCTCACCTATAGGGTGCCCTAGCTGTTGTCCCTGGTGGCAGATGGAAGATTGTGAATCCCACTCCTGACACCAGTTTCTGTGGAATCAAATGCAGGACCCAAAACCCCAATAATCAAAGCTCACTGGTGGAATTCTTTACTCAGAGTCCTCTGGAGGAATTTCCCTCTAGAAAACGGCAGGACAGATTCCCACAGACAAAAGGATACACACACAGTTATACATTTGGGGAAAGGAGAACAAAATGATAACCATCAATATGAATATCTAATAGATGATATAATCGAGAATATTCATAATTAGCACACCTCAAGGTACCTTCATTACCCACTGTTACCATCCTCAAGTAAGAGATATTGTCTAAATACAAGGTTGCACGTGCATTAACTCTTTATTTCTATCTTGGTAACACATTCTCATTCCTCCAAGAAATTGGTTTCCTCACATTCTTCCACACACTCTTTATTTGAAAAAAATCATTGCTCCACTCATGTATGGAAAGTCTGGACCTGAAATTTCTTTCTCTCACTTCTCCACATTTCTTATGGCTGTTCCTTTGTGCTGAGGTCTGGCTTCAGAAGGATAATGTAGCACTTGGGGATGAAGATGCAACCCAGCAGACCAGCACTGGAGACCAGGATGGAGAAGACTTGCACAGCCACCATGTATTTCCCTTTGGTGCTCAGGTAGGTGGGCACAAAAGTCACCCACACTCTGCAGAAGACCAGCATGCTGAAGGTGATCAGCTTGGCTTCATTGAAGGCCCCAGGCAGATTCCTTGCCAGGAAAGCCGTGAAGCAGATGGCAGCCAGGAAGCCCATGTAGCTGAGGGTGACGTAGAACATGACAACAGCCCCTTCGTTGCATTGCAGGATGATCTCAGGCTGGGAGTGGAGGTCAGAGTCAGGAAAGGGGAGAAACTCCCAGCTAGATGGAGCAGATGATAATTTGGACAGCAGAACAAGAAAGGATGATGGAGTTGGCCAAGCTCTTCCCCAACCATCTCTTCGCTCGTTCCTGGTTTTGTGGCCAGAAAAGCCAGCACCACCGTGATGGTTTTGGCCAAGAGAAATGGTGACTGAAAGATGATGCTGAAGACAGTTTGTCGGAGAGAAGGCAGGTGGCTTTCCTTGGTTGACCAATGAAGAGAAGAAGACAAGAAGCAAAGCAGGAGGGGACCAGGAGGATGTAGGAGAGGTCCCGGTTGTTGGCTTTGACAAGGGAGTTTCTTGGTATTTAATGAAGATGATTAAAACAAGGCCTGTGGTTAGGAAGAAGAGCAGGGCAAGAGACCAGGATGATGCCCAGAAGTTCTTCATAAGACAGGAAGGTTATAACTTTGGGGATACATTGGACTCTGTTCTTATTTGGATATTTATCATCTGGACACTTGGTGCATTTTTCTGTATCTGAGAGCGAAAAAAGCAATATTACTTTAATATTTTGCACTTTTATCTTACAAAATACCTTCTTTGGATAACAGCTGATACCTTGGGCATTTTCCAAAGTATTTCTTAACAATTTCATTAAAAGAGCATAAGAAGGATATAATTTAAAAAAATAATGTAGCTAGGTATATGAAGTTGAGGGAAGTTCTAGGATGGTAATTATTTCCAGTGTAAGGTGGAATCTTCATAGGAACCTAATTATTAGAGGTTAACAATGAATCATATAATCTTTTAAGGCAAACATCCTGAGTCTTGCCACATGGCAGTTAATATACTGGACTTGGAGGATACCTACAGTATCCTGTAACATCTGGAAGCAATCTGGAATTAAAGCTTCCTATCAGTGAGAACAATTACTTGCCTGAAAATGGTATAGTTTCTTCTGCTTGATCAGGGGCTGGACTAGAAGACCTCCAAGGTCCCTTCCAGCTCTATTCTGATTGATTTATCTACATGACTGGCAGACTATTTGTGTAATGAGTTCCCCCCATAACTATCCACAGCACCACATTATGGACCAGGGACACCTTCTCAGGGATCCTCAAGGGGAGGCCAATAAACAGGGAATTGCAAGGTCTTTCAGAAGGTGGACCTAAAACAATTCATCAAGTTCCAAAGAACTCAGGTGTTCCTAGAAAGGTGAACTTAGCAGCACTTATCTGAACTAAAAGCAGAAGAGATATTTCTCTGCTGTTAGTAAAGTTGCCCAGTCTGCCACCCCTCCTCCCATCTCTTCCCAGCCCCTCCTTCAAAGCCTTTTATTATAATCCTTTTTATAATCTTTTAGATCAGAAATTGTGCAGGTTAAAAAAACCCACACTAGTGAGCTTCAATCTGTCATTTCATGAAAATGTTCTGGATGGAAGTTCACAAGGCTTCAATTTTCTCAGTGTCACCCACCTTCCTGAGTGGAGAAAGTCCCCTCTGGACAAGGAATGCAGTCGTAGCAGCAAACTGGCTCTCCTTCTCGAGCCCTCTTGACAAATCCAGGAGGACAACTTTCCACACATCTGGACTGAGGCAGGGACTGAGCAGAAAAAAATAGGAATGGCAAAGAAAATGTGTTAGGTCTCTCCATCCATGGAAAATGGAGGGAGAAATGGACAATAGCCCAGCAGCTGCTGGTCTTCACTGAGTTAAATAAGAAATCCCTGACTACTTTAAACAGATGCAGGAGGTAGAACAACTGGCAGATCCTTCATGTAGTTCCTCCCTTTTCCTTTTGGAATTTAACAATACAATAAAGTACTTTTGCTTTTGTATTTTAACATTAGAACAAAGTACTTTTTATTTAATAAAGTCTACAGTGATGGAATTGAAAAAAGATTTAAGTATGATGATATATTCATATTAAAACTGAGAATAAACTTACTGTAAAAGATTTAGGAAACATTCATTCCATTAGATTTTTTAATATAAAATTAAACTGTGATGAAGAAAGAAACCTTTGACCAGTAAGATCTTGAAAGATTTCATTGCAAAGCCACCACTGAGGTCCTGTTCTTGAAGAACTTCCATTAGAAGACCCCAACTGGCATGGAAGGCCAACCAGCCTGAGACTCTAGGCTTGGCCCACTGGAAATTGGACCTCAGGCTTTGGAAACAGAGAAAAGACACCAAAATTTCTCCCACCTTATTGAGCAACTTTAGCTGTGAAAGAGCATCTTGTTCGATGGTAAGTCTCTGACTTTCAAAATATGCCAGAGTCTTATACTCAACATCCTCCTTGGGAAGAACCAAGTAGCCACTGATCATCACATCTGCTGTTATCTCTCCATTTTGGTCCAAGTAAAGTTTCTGGTCAGAAATATTCCAAAATTCATTCTTCTCCAGAAAGGGATTAAACTAGAATGGGAACATCAAGGAATTTGAAGAGGAGAAAACTTGGTTTCTTATCCCACATTAAATCTTTCTTCTACGTTTAATCAGGATACAAATACTGCCATTAGCTTTACAAGTGAAACAAACGATTTTGTGATGTGATTAGAGACCTGAGGGATGGTGTGATGACTAAGTGGATAAAAACTGTCTTCAAAATGATACTCAAATAATTCTGAATATTTTAAAATCTCTCCTATGAAACCTGAAGGTGATGCAACATTTGCCATTGGTCATCAATTTTTCTATATTGTTATTAATATGCAATTAATATTTATTTATTATTAATGGGACTTATATGTTTCCCCATCTCCGAAGACTCGGGGCAGCTTACAATAAAAACAAACACAATAAATATTTAAAAAAAGAATTAAACTAATGGTCCCAATTAATACAAAACTTAAAATCCACCAAAAACCAAAAGCCACCCCACCCATGGGTCACAGCCCGGATTGGTCAAATAACCAAGTCTTCAGGTCATGGCGGAAGGTGCGGAGGTCGGGAGCCAAGCGGAGCCCCAGGGGAAGTTGGTTCCAGAGTTCAGGGACTGCGACAGAGTAGGCACGTCGTCGGGGGACCGCCAGCCGGCATTGCCCGGCTGATGGGACCCCAAGGAGCCCCTGTCTGTGACTTCGTACAGGGCGGTTAGTATTCAATGTCAGCAGCAGTCGCTCCCTTAAGTAATAAGGACCCATGTCATGTAGGACTTTGTATGAAGTTAAAACCTTGAATTCACCCAGAGGGCAACCGCAACCAATGCAGGCAGCGAGGAGGGGCTAACATGGGAGAACTGGGAAACTCCCATCACCACCACACAAGATTTTGCACCAGCTGCAGTCTCCGGATGGTGCAAGGGCAGTCCTAGATAGAGAGAGTTGCAGTAGTCAAGTCGCGGGTAACAAGGGGATGAGTGACTGCACGCAGGGCATCCTGGTCCAGGAACGGACTTAAGCTGGCGGACCAGTCGACTCCAAAAAGGCCCCTGGCGACGCTCCCACCTGCTCCTCCAACCGAGCCGCATCCAGGAGGACCCCAGGTTCTTCGCCTCTATCCACAGGGGCAACACCACTCCCCTATGGTCAACAATGGACATTCAAGCTGGACCGGGATGCCGTATGTACAACCACTCAGTCTTGGCCGTTGAGTCAAGCATGTTGCCATCCATCCAGATTCTGTACCGCATCCAGACAGCGAAGTCATCACGGAGAGGGCACACTGATCTGGTTTGGGGTGGAGAATAAGTTGAGTATCATCCGTGATATTTATTTATTTATTTATTTATTAATGGGACTTATATGCCGCCCATCTCCTCAAGACTCAAGGCTTACAATAAAACAGACACAATAAATATTTAAAAAGAATTAAATTAATGGTCCCAATACAAAACTAAAAAGCAAAAATCTAAAACACCCCACCCATAGGTCACAGCCCGCTTGGTCAAATAACCAGGTCTTCAAGTCATGGCGGAAGGTGCGGAGGTCAGGGGCCAGCGGAGCCCCAGGGAAGTTGGTTCCAGAGTTCAGGGACCGACAGAGTAGGCACGCCGTCGGGGACCGCCAGCCGGCATTGCCCAGCTGATGGGACCCCAAGGAGTCCCTGTCTGTGACTTCATACAGGGCGGTTAGTATTGATGTCGGCAGCAGTCTCCTTTATAATAAGGACCCATGTCATGTAGGACTTTGTATGTTAAAGTTAAAACCTTGAATCTCACCCGAGGGCAACCGGCAACCAATGCAGGCAGCAGGAGGGGCTAACATGGGAGAACGGAAACTCCCATCACAGCCGCCAAAGATTTTGCACCAGCTGCAGTCTCCGGATGGTATGGCAGTCCTAAATAGAGAGCGCTTGCAATAGTCGGAGCCGAGGTAACAAGGGCATGAGTGATGCACGCAGGGCATCCCGTCCAGAAAGGCCGGTGGCGAACCAGCCGACTGGGCAAAGGCCCCTGGCGACGGCTCCCACCTGCTCCTCCAACCGAGCCGCATCCAGGAGGACCCCAGGTTCTCGCCCTGTCCACAGGGGCAACACCACTCCCTATGGTCAACGATGGACATTCTAAACTGGAACGGGATGGTATGTACAACCACTCAGTCTTGGCCGGGTTGAGTCAAGCATGTTGCCGCCCATCCAGATCCGCACGCATCCAGACAAGCGAGTCATCACGGAGAGGGCATCACTGATCTGGTTTGGGGTGGAGATATACAGTTGAGTATCATCCGATATTGATGATACTCACCCCAAAACCACGGATGATCTCACCCAGCTGTTTCATGTAGATGTAAGAGGGGAGAGGACCGACCCTGAGGGACCCCACAAGTGAGCCTTTGGGACGACTCTGCCCCCTGCCACACCGATTGCATCAGCCCACGAGGTAGGAGGAGAGCCACCAAGAACAGTGCCCCCACCCCCAGCCCCACAAGCCGCAAAAGGATACCATGGTCGATGGTATCGAAAGCCGCTGAGAGGTCTAATAGGACCAGGACAGAGGAAAACCCTGTCCCGCGCCCTCCAGAGATCATCCAACAGTGCGACCAATGCCGTTCCATGCTGAAACCAGGCCGAAGCCCGATTGGTACGGATCGAGGTAGTCCGCTTCCTCCAGGAAAAGCGAAATTGCCGGGCCACCACATTTCTCAACAACCTTCGCCAAAAGCGAAGGTTGGAGACTGGACGAAGTTGTCTAACACGGTCGGATCCAGGGCAGGCTTCTTCAGGAGGGCCTCACCACCGCCTCCTTCAAGGCGGAGGGAAAGACACCCTCTCTCAAAGAAGCGCTGACAACTGCCCGATCCAGCCGCAGGTGACCTCCCTGGCGCATAAGCCAACCAGGAGGGGCACGGGTCCAACAAACATGTGGTGGAACTCAGGCCGCGATAATCCCGGCCCACTTCATCCTCGGAAACAGGATCAACTCATCCCAAAACGTAATGGCCAGACTCCCCGATCCCGCCCCTCCAACCACTGCAAATCAGAGGACAACCCGCCTGAATCCGAAGTGATCTTATCCAACAGATATTGCCCAAATTCTCAGCTCTTCCTCAAGTGGGTCCCCCCTCCTCTGGACGAAGGAGGGAGGCGTGACCCAGAACAGGGCGGCGGTTATTCTGGACGCTAGAGAGCGGAGAGATAAGATGTTCTCGCCGCCTCATCGCTCCCAGGTTCCTAATATGGGCTCTTAACTGGGCTCGACGCCTGGGAGCGGGTGGCCCTCCACCTGCTCTCTAAGCCCCTTCGACGCGCTTGATCTTAGAGTAAGTAATTTGATGTGATTTAAAGAATATAAATTCTTTAAACTTGCAAGTCTTGTCTGAAGCTTTATTTTAAGTTTGATAAAATAACAATGGCTTTAAATCAACTTAAAGGTGATAATCAGAAGCAAGCAACAATTGTTGAATCGGATGGATTGGATGGATGGATGGTGGGATGGAGGAACGTAATTTGCTGCTGGCACCCCTGAAGGAGGAGTCTGGTTGGAAGGCAGGCTGTGTGATGGCTGGAGAGTAGGGATGGGATTCTACCAGTTCTATCCGGTTCTATAGAACCCCTTGTTAACTTTATCAGCAGTTTGGAGAATTCCACCCTTATTACATTCTTGGCAGACATCCTAGACTTGCTGTCTCCAGAGCTTGTGAGGCTGGCTTTCTTAAAGGGGAAGGATTGTTGTAAAATTTTTAGCCTGCTGTTGGGAGGAAATGTTTCCCTGGACAATCAGCACTTTTTAAAATTGATTTATATGCCACCCCCTCTCCGGGGGGACTCGGGGTGGCTTACATAGAAATATATAAACAATAAATACAACATTTATCAAATTATCTAATCAAATTATACTAAAATCTAATTAAAATGCCCTTAAATTAAAATTCCCAACCCCACTCAGTCCAGGCCAGCCTGTGCAAACAGCCAAGTCTTGAGATCATGGTGGAAGGAGCGAGGTCTGGGGCCAAGCAGCCATAGAGGTAGCTTAATCCAAATGGTGGGCACCCCCACAGAGAAGGCTCTCCCCCGGGGGACTGCCAACCGACATTGTCTGGCCGACAGCACCACCAGGAGGGCCTGCCTGTGGGAGCCGCATCATGATTGGTCCTCGATGCTGGTAGGAGGGGCTCCTGCAAGCACCCCAGACCCAAGCCATGCAGAGCTTTTTAGGTTAATACCAGCACCTTGAATCTTACCGAGGGCAACTGGCAACCAATGAAGATCACGAGGAGTGTCACATGGGAGAATCAGGCTGCTCCCATCACCACTGCCACATTTTGCACCAGTTGAAGCCTCCGCATAGTCCACAAGGGCAGCCCCAAGTAGGGAGCATTGCAGTAGTCAAGACGGGAGGCAACAAGCATGAGTGACCGTCGTGAGGGAATCTCGGTCCAAGTAGGGGTAACTGGTGCACCAGGCAACCTGGGCAAAAGCCCCTGGCGACGGCTCCCACCTGCTCCTCCATACTGAGCCACGTCCAAGAGGACACCTAGGTTGCGCACCCTATCCACAGGAGGAAACACCTCTCCCCCTATGGCCAAAGATGAAATTTCTTGAATCCGAGATGCACAGCCACTCTTATCTGGGTTGAGCCGGAGCCTGTTCCTCCCCATCCAGATCCGCACCACCTCCAGGCACTGGGAGAGCACAGGGAGGGCATCACTGAGGTGGTCCGGGGTGGAGATATAAAGCTGGGTATCATCAGCATATTTATTTATTTATTTATTATTATTTATTATTTGAACTTATATGCCGCCCATCTCCTCAAGACTCAAGGCTTACAACTAAAAAGCAAAGAACAATAAATACATTAAAAAACAATTAAATCAAAATTATAAGCCCAAATATTTATAAAATGAGTTAAAATTTAAAATAACCCTCCCAAAGGGTCACAGCCCGGTTGGTCAAATAACCAGGTCTTCAACTCAAGGCGGAAGGTGCGGAGGTCAGGGGCCAGGCGGAGCTCCAAAGGCAGTTGATTCCAGAGGTCAGGGGCAGCAACAGAAAAGGCTCGTTGTCGAGGAACCGCCAGCCGGCATTGGCCCGCCGACGGAACCCCGAGAGTCCTTGCCTATGAGCTCGAACAGGGCGATCGGTGTTTGACATCGGAAGAAGGCGCCCCTTAAATATTGAGGACCCATGCGTGAAGGACTTTGTATGTTAACACTAAAACCTTGAATCTCACCCGAGCGCAACCAACCAATGCAGGCCGCGCAGGAGGGGGTCACATGGGAGAACCGGGTAACTCCCATCACCACCCGCCGCCAAGATTTTGCACCAGCTGCACCGGATGGTATGCAAGGGCAGTCCCAATAGAGAGAGCTGCAGTAGTCAAGCCTGGAGGTAACAAGGGCATGAGTGATCGCAGGGCGCCCCGATCCAGAAAGGGCAAGTTGATTAACAAGACGGAGCTGGGCAAAGGCCCCTGGCAACGGCCCCCACCTGCTCCTCCAACCGAGCCTACATCCAGGAGGACCCCAGATTCCGCGCTCTATCCACAGGGGCAGCACCTCTCCCCTATGGCCAAAGATGGATAATCTTGACTGGGTCGGGACGCCGTATGCACAGCCACTCAGTCTTGGCCGGGTTGAGTCAAGCATGTTTCATCCAGTTCCGCATCGCATCCAGACACCGGGTCATCAGGGAGAGGGCATCACTGATCTGGCCTGGGGTGGAAATGTACAGCTGAGTATCATCAGCGCATTGATGGAATTTCACCCCAAAACCACGGATGATCTCACCCAGCTGTCATGTAGATAAAAAAAGGAGGGGAACCAACCCTGAGGGACCCCACAAGTGAGGCCCTAGGGGACCACCTGACCCCCCTGCCAACACCGACATGCACTCGAGAGGTAGGAGGAGAACCACCCAAGAACGGTGCCCCCACTCCCAACCCCCAAGGCGAGCAAAGGATACCATGGTCGATGGTATCAAAGCCGCTGAGAGGTCTAATAGGACCAGGACAGAGGAAAACCCCTATCCCGAGCCCTCCAGAGATCATCCATCAGCGCCACCAATGCCGCTCTCCGGCTATACCCAGGTCGGAAGCCCATTGATACGGATCTAGGTAGTCCGCTTCATCCAGGAAAAGCGAACCTGTTGAGCCACCACATTCTCAACAACCTTCAAAAACGGGTTGACTGGACGAAGTTGTCTAACACAGTCGGGTCCAGGGCAGGCTTTTTCAGGAGGGGTCACCACCGCCTCTTTCAAGGCGGGAAAGACACCTCCCTTAAAGAAGCTGATAACTGCCCGAGCCAACCGCAGGTGGCCTCCTGGCGCATAAGCCAGCCAGGAGGGACACGGGTCCAATAAACATGTGGTGGAAATCGCCGCGATAATCCTGTCCACTTCATCCTCGGAAACCGGGTCGAACTCATCCCAAATAACCAGACTCCCTGCACCCCTTCCTCAGACCACTGCAAATCGGAGGACAACCCGTCACTTAATAACGGCAATCTTATCCGACAGATATTGAACAATTCCTCGCCCTACCTCGCAACGGGTCCGCCCCCTCTGGCTGAAGGAGGGAACGAGTAACCAAACAGGGCGGCCGGGCGATTATTCGGACGCTATGAGGGTGGAGAGATAAGATCTTCTCGCCTCTCATAGCTACCAGGTAAGTCCTAATAAAGGCTCTCAGCTGGGCTCGGTCGATTGGGAACGGGTAAACCTCCACCTGCTCTCTAAACCCTTCGATGGCGCCATCTCCCGGAGCTCCTCAGTATACCAAGGAGCCAGCCGAGATCCACGACGCAAGGGGACGCGATGGGGACAACCCTGTCGAGCCTCCGACGCAGCCCGCTGCCAGGCTATTGCCAGATCCTCGCAGAGCTGTGAGCAAGGGAAGAAGGAAAGAACCCCAGTTCTGCCTGGAACCTCTCAGGGTCCATTAGGCGCCTGGGGCGAACCATCTAGGTGGCTCCTCATCCCAGCAGTGGGGGCGCCTGTTGGAAGACCAGCCTTAGGAGATAGTGATCAGACCATGGAACAGGCAAAGTCGCATAGTGACCTGCCCTCTGTCACTCCGCCACTGCTCAGAGATAAAAACTAGGTCAAGAGTATTTCCTCCATGAGTAGGACCTTGAATCAACTGGGTCAGGCCCATGGCCTCCATAGAAGCCATGAATTCCTGGGCCACACCACCCAAGGAAGGCAAGTTGAAGTCCCCAAGACCATAAGGTCCGAGCTCCACCGCCACCCCAGAGAGGAGATCGAGGAGCCCAGGCAGAGCTGCCACACAGCTGGGGAAAGGTATGCTAGCAGCAAGCCCACCACCCATTTGGCCCCCATCTCAGGAGGAGGATCTCACTCCCTATCTCTGCAACAGAGACCTCCCTCGAAACAAGGTCTCCTAACCACGGCCACCCCACCACCCCTACCCTGAGCTCGTGTGCAAGACCCAAAACCTGGTGGGCATAACTCAACCAGAGGAACACCCTCTGGGCCCAACCAGGTCTCAGTGATGCAAGCCAGTCCGCAGCCTCCTCCTCGATGATCTCCCGGAGGAGACATTTGTTAGCCACAGACCTGGCATTAAAATACACCAACCTAAGCCCAGGGATCCTGGTTCCATTGCCCCTTGGAGGAGGCCATAGGTCGGAACGCAACCGCCAAATGTCGGGTGCTCCCTTTAACCTGATATGGCCCTATGCCTCGCCGCCCTCTTCCAATCCCGGACACTGGGAATCGCTGCCCCACCCCAGGGCCCAGAGCCCCACCGCCCCAACCCCACACACTCCCACCACCTCGGCTGCAGAATGACCCTGCACCCCCTCCTCCTCCCTAACCCTTTAAAACAGCGATTAAAATTTTAAAATTCGACCCTTAGATCTTAATTTAAAATTTAGCCCATTGATTGCAGCATGCCACCTCTCGATCCCAAGATCCGGCTAAGGTAAGCTGTTGATAGTACCCTGGGCCAACCAAGGACAAGGGTGCAGTCCTAAGTGCCCACACCCAAGCGAGTAAAACCCATAAGATAGTTAAGGGGTCAGAGTATAGTATGGCAATACATAGCAGGGTGAGGTTGTTAAAAATCCAAATGGAGAAAAAGAATACAGGCTACAGCGTCAAGAATTTTAGTTCAAACGGTCTCACACCTGCTCCGAGACCAAAGATGATAATAAATGGCAGCAGCTTCTTCTCACTGCGAAAGCCAACGAAAGAAATCTTGAAAACTGTAGGGTTAGATGTAACAAGCACTATCCATTTCAATTCAATTCAAGCTTAATTACCATATCTATCTTTATTTATCCATTCCCATAAAATATTTTCATCATAATGACCTCAAAAAGAAAACCGAAATACACATCATATTAATCCTCTAAAACTTTTAGCTTCTATCTGTTTCTAAATAACC
>SOZL01000004.1:1155260-1178559 GCA_009733165.1 Naja naja | reverse complement strand
AGGTTTTGAGGAACCCGAAATGTCCAGCTGGATTTTCATCGTGGCACTTGTTCAGTATATCTTCCCTCATTGTACCGGTACATAATTTTATCTCTTTTCCAAGCTATTCCATTTTTATAAGAACACACTTGTGGATGTTCTCTCAACCACTCATCAATTGATGCTTCTTTCTGCAACCTTTCCTAGTTTACTTCTCGTAGCCTGTTACTTCGCTAGGTTCTACACTGTTATTATCAATTAAAGGCTGTATAATGATTTTTTTCTGATTGGTATTGAGGCAGTCAGTAGAGGGCATCTGCCATAAAAGTTTTCCCTCAGGAATATACCTTAATGAAATTAAACCGTTGGAAATACAGAGCCCATCTTACTTGTTTATGGGACAGCTTCTGGGCTTTTGTATGCTTTGAGGTTGCGATGGTCAATGGTGTGGTCCAGACCTCGAATTTTTCTTGTACCCCTCTAAGAAATGTCTCCAGGTGCTTAGGGCCCATTTGACTGCGAAAGCCTCTTTTTCCCATATTGCCCAACCTCTTTCTGTAGAACTAAATTCACGGATGTATACGCACAAGGGTTTAGTATACCCTCGTCATTCTCTTAGGAACAGCCCCCACAGCTACATCACTCTCTGCCTGTACTACATATTTCTTTGTTGGGTCAGGATGTTGTAGAATGGGTTCTTGGGAAAACAATGATTTCAATGCATCAAATGAACATTGACACTCTGTGGACCATGCTATTTTCTGGTTTGGTTTGGTTTTTTCTGCTTGCCTTCCCATTTTTAACAGGTCAGTTATAGGCAAAGCGATGCGGCGATTGAGGTATAAACTGCCTGTAAAAGTTCAAACCCTAAAAGCTTTGTACTTGTTTCGAGTTTGGGGTGGTTCCCATTCCACAATGGTTTCACTTTACTCGGTCCATCTCTAATCCTGTACTAGATATGCAATACCCCAAATAATCGAGTTTTGTACGATGGAACTCACATTTGAAAGTTTCACATACAGTTTAGCCTCAACAATACGTAGTACCACCCTCACAAGGTGGACGTGTTCCTCCATTGTCTTTGTATATATTAATATATCATCTAGGTATACCAACACTCCTTGATATAAATGTTCCTGAAGTATACTATTGATTAACTGCATAAAAACAGCAGGGGCTCCTTTCAGCCAAACGCATCACCGGATTGATAACTACCCAGAGGACAATTGAATGTGGTTTTTCATTGTCCCTCGTTCTCACCCGTACCCGATAGTAGGCCTCCGTAAATCTAGCTTAGTAAAAACCACCCAGTTGATAAGGTGGCTAACAGCTCACTAATTAAAGGCAAGGGATACAAATTATTCACACATATGGCATTCAGACCTCGGAAGTCAACGCATAATCTTAACCCACCATCTTTTTTTTCTCGAAACAATACTGGTGCAGCTACATTTGAATGCCCGGGTTTAATAAATCCATGTTCTAGGTTCTTTTCTAGGAATTTCTGCATCTCCATCTTTTCTTTGGGGGTCATAGCATACATGCGAGGTTTCGGTAAAGTTGCCCCTGGCACCAATTCTATCACACAGTTCGTTTGTCGATGGGGTGGTAACACTTCACATTTTTGTTCACTGAATACCTCAGCTAAATTGTGATACACAGCTGGAATGAGGGTCATATCAGTGTCTTCTAATGTAGCCACTGGTTCAGTGTTTGAATTCTGATGTCTTACCAGGTTTTCTGGAGGGGGTGGCTTGGGGCCTGTAGTTGGCCGTGGCGTCGAAAACCACCTTCCCACCAAATGGTGGGCCTCCATCTATCTAACTAAACCAACCCGAGTATAACATCCTCTCATTTGAGAATTACAATGAACCGTAAATGTTCCCAATGTGTTCCAATTTCCAATTGTACATGACTAGTCATCATTGCAGCGGGTGCCCCCCTCAATAATGAACCATCCACTTGTTCAAACTTCATAGGCTGTGGAAGAATTTCCATCGGCAACTGTAACTTCTCTACAAGGCGTTGGTTGATCAAACATCTAGTACATCCCGTATCTATTAATGCACCAAACTGGCCCCTTATACCGCCATTAACATTATTCAACACAATAGGAATCACGAGGCCTAACAGGGGAGCTTACCATATCATCAACTTGTTCTTCAGCTTCACTATCACATAGTCCAGAACCCCTTCAGGTTTCTTGGCTCTTCGTTTCTTGATTCTGAGGACTGGCATTCTTGTCTGCTCGTCCTGTGTCAATCTCTGTGACCTTTCAGAACTGGCCACCTTTAGTCTGCTGTAACTGGTTGATGGTACTGTGCCAGGGGGAGTTTTGGTCTGCTTCATGTAGTCTGTTTCCATGCTGGGACATTCAAAGCCCATGGCCCAACATGTTACAACGAAACACCTGAAATTCATTCTACTCCTAGTGTTGATGGAACAACCCTTTGTTTGTCCCTATCAATACCCATTGAAAGACCACTGGGGTTAACTTTCTTGAGCTCTGGTCTCTCCTGAACACTTTTAGTCCCACATCCAGTTCTACCACTACTTTAAACCACTCCGACAGTTATTTGTGGCACCCCTCTATATCACAACGCCTGTCTCGGTTGCGATGTAGTCCCACTTTGAACTCCCTAATGAGAAACCCTCGGGCCAAGTTCGCAGTTTTCCAGCTAAATGCTTAAATTCTTTCATGTATTCTATAGCCGGCCTCCCACGTTGTTGTAGGGACATTAAAGCCTCCTCGGTTTGATACACCCATGATTTATCCTCGAATTGACTCCTTAACGCCTCAAGGAACAATCCCACATCAACTAGTTCTTTTGCATGAGTGTTATGCAGTTCAGCCACCCAGTCTGCTGCATCCCCAGTCAACATCCCGGTTATTGCGACGATGATGGACCATTGGGATGGATAGAAATGGCCATATAACTCTAAATGGTTTACTACCTGGCTTAGGATAATGCTACTCCGATCCAGGGTTACCATCAAAGGATGTTTGAAGGGGAGGTGGACCCCACCCCATACACTGACTGTTCCATGGGCCAAGCCTTCGATAAGAGTCCCAATCACTTTCATGCTGGTCACGGTGACTTCAGGACTCCCCCTGGCCTCTGCTGGTTGATAATGAAGTGGTAGCTCTCATTCTAGGCTCCGACCCAACCACTTCAGCCAGGGGGGAAACAAACATAGGAGGGGTCTCCTGGGGAGTACGTCTGCTGACATGGCCCCTTTCGTCCGGAGGCAAGGGGGTAAACCATGATGTACTCTCTGTTCTATCCCCCGCATGCCTGCCTGAGGGGCTGATCTTTAATGCTTAACTCCCCATACCTAATACGAAGGAGTTCAAGGGTACTTGCCCCAAGGGTGGAAGTGGTAGTACTCCACTCGTCCTCTTCCCTGATACGTCTCTCCTTCCACTTTCCACCTGCCTCAGGGCCCAATGGAGCATATAGAGGGGGCTTCCTTCAGCTGCCTCTTTGTCCCACCTCTTCCTGAAACTCCATCCCGCTTCTTTGTTCCATCCAAACCTTCGGTCGCACCACCTCCGGTGCTGCTGCAACGCCCCTCCTCTCCTTCTCTCCACGCTCGATGTCATCTGCTAGTTGGCTCCATCCTGACTCCAAAAGCTCCACTCCGCTTCGCCGCTCCACCCGGTCTTTTGTTTTCACCAGCCCCAGAGCTGCTGGAGAGATGACTGCCCGCTCCCCGTCATCACTCTCCTCTCACTCTGCCAGCTTGCCCTCTGTCTCCTCCTCTTCCACATCTATTGGCAACAACGCTGTGATATCCCGGCCCTCAGCCATCGTTTAGCAAAAGAATAAAGTTCTCAAAAAGAAGAGGGAGAGCTGACTTTTTCTGTCAAGCACCGTTCGCCAAATGCCGAAAGTAAGAGAACTACGATCCTCTGAAGCTTTTCAAAGATCCGTTTATTTCTCTACTACGTGGGGGGTAATGACCATATACATACACTCAAAGTCAGCTCTGGCTGGCTCTGCAGCTCAGAGCTGTATTTATACAATCATCGACGTACTCGGTTAGGTTAATTAAGCGCTCATTACATAACTGACTTCTGGACATTCTCACTGGCCACCATTCAGGTGAGTTATGGCTAACAAACTTTTGCATTTCCTCTATGTTGCTACTATATGTACTGTTTGGGGATTATATATGAGTGGATTACGTGTTCATCCTTGACCCGGCTTCCAGGTGTCATGGCTCCATGTCTGTCAGCCCTGGAGTCATGACATCTTTTTAATCTTTCTGCCAAAACTGAAGCAAAGATCTTGTAGTCTGAATTTAGTAAAGATATGGGTCTATAGTTTTTAACCTGCTGTGGGTCTGTGTCCTCCTTCGGTATAAGTGTGATATATGCTTCTGTCCATGTTTGGGGTATTCTCTTCTTTAACATAACTTCATTCATAACTTCTAGTAATTGAAGGTTCAGTGTTTCCTGAAAAGTCTTGTAGAATTCCACTGGCAATCCATCTGGACCTGGTGCTTTTCCAACATTCTGTTTTTTTAAGCTTCTGTTAATTCCATCATTGTTATGTTCCCCTCTAACATTATTTCAATGTCTTTAGGTATCTGGGGTAGTTTCGCTTTCTGTAAATATTGCTTAACTTTTTCTTCTTGAATACCCTCTTGAAAGTTCAATTTTCCATAGTAGTCTTGTATAATTTTTTTCTTCTCCTCGTTGCCATAGCAGATATGTCCTTCTTCATTTATTAATTGGCTTATCCTTCTTGATTCTCTCTCCTTTCTCAATTTATAGGCTAAACATCTGCCTGGTTTGTTTGCATCTTCAAAATAATTCTGTCTGGCATTTTTTGTGCTAGTTCCTCTTTTTCCATTAGTCCCATTTTATGTTTAGTTATGTCCATTCTAATTTTAATTTCTTTTTTTGTGGGGATTTCTGTAGCTCCTTTTCCAGCTTCTTATAGTCGTCTTTCAGTGTCTTGAAGGTCTTTTTCTGTATTATGTTTCTTTTCCTTGTATAATCTATTATCAAACCTCTTGTGTAGGCCTTCATTGTGTCCCAGAGATTCTGTAAAGATGTGTCCTCTTTTTTATTTTCTTTGAAGAAGAAAGTCAATTCTTTCTCTATTTTCTGCTTAAAGTCTTTTTCTTTTAATATCATATTATTCAAGGTCCATCTAGATCTCTTCTTTTGTCCTTTCCATGTAACTGTTATTGGATTGTGGTCAGCCCAAGTGCTTGTTTCTATTTCAATTTCTTGTATATTCAAAATTAGTTCCTCTGACATCCAAATCATATCAATTCTAGACCAAGATGTATGTCTATTTGAATAAAAAGTGTATTGCTTATTCTCCACATTTCTCTCTCTCCATGCATCTTTTAAATTTAATTCTTCTATCATTTGAAAGAAGGATTTTGGCAGTGTCTTTCTAATTTTCTTTGTTGATTTCTGCATTTTATAGTCCATTTGTTCATTAATTATTCCATTTAAATCTCCCATCATGCAAATATTCAAATAGTCCAATTCAATTATTTTCATATGTAATTTCCTGTAGAATTCTTCTTGGTTATCATTTGGGGCATAAATTGCAATTAAAAGTGTTTTAACATTATTGTCCATCATTTCCACCATCAAAATCCTTCCTTTGTCATCTGTGTAAATTTGTTCTGCCAAGATTGTGTCTCTAATACCACTTTTTTTACATTGTGTCAAGGATGTAAATAGTTTCCCTAATTTTTTTTTGTTTTAGTAAATGTTCATGTTGTTTTTTGATATATACTTCTTGTAAGCAGATTATGTCAAATTTTAACTTCTCTAATTTGTGAAATACTTTTCTTTTTTTAGTAGCTAAGTTAAGTCCATTTATGTTGATCGAAATCAATTTTCTTTCATCCATGTTAGGCTTTATAAGAAGGTTTAATTGCTCTAGTGGATCTTAATTCTCGTTGCTCTCTGGGTACACCACCTACTGCACCTTCTTCCTTTTCTTGCTCTTTTATGAGAAGGCAGGGCTGGTGTCATGGTGGTACTACGTGCGATTGGGAAGCTCCTGGATGGCCATAGATATCTTGCCCACTGGACGGTCCTTTTGGACCTAAACCATCCCGAAGAGATGGTGAAGGTAAAGAGCACATCCTGTCAATCCCAGGGACACCACTAAGTCCCTGGTTGATCCAGGAGAAGCTCTTTTTGCTGGTGGTAAAGAGGTGGCCATTTAAGCTGCTGAAGCTGGGACAACTCCGGAAGAACAGCAAGATCAGGAGAAAGTGTGTCTGCTTGGTGAGAGGAATTTTTTACTCATTTATTCTTGAAGAGAACACCATAAAAGCCTGAAAGTGAATTTAAAAGTAAAGAGAACAGTGATTAAGCGGCAACATTAAGTCTTTTAAACTGATGGTTTTCCCCCCCTATTTTTTTGAATTTGGAATTTGACTAAGCTTTTTAATTTTAAAATGGACTGGTCTTTTTTCTGTTTAAATAGCTTCCTGTTTTGAAGGTTTTCTTTTTTGGATTAAGCTCTTCTTATTGTTTTAAGACTTTTTCGTTTTTTTTTTAGAAAAAGGAAATTTTATTATAACTTTTCTGTTCCTAAGGGGAAGTGAAAGTGAGAAATAAGTAGCACTGCCATCTAGAGGCTTGGATATATTGGTTTCTTTTTTCTTTCATTTGTTTATGTATTTGTGCTATACTCAAGGACTCTGAGTTTCTTGCTGAAAGAGATAGTGGGATGAGCATGACAGACTGTTTATACAGGTGCTCATCTGTGAACTATTGATAGTGGAGTCTGGAGTTGGAGATGAAAGAAAGAAGATTGAAGTGACCTTGAAAACATCTGCACTGAAAAGTCTAATTTGATTTACTAAAGAGCCTTGGATACTTAGTGGCAGTAGCTTTTTTTCTGTTTGAATGTGTAGTTATTTTCTTTTTTTACTTCCCTCCCAGCTGACCTTTTATGTTTTGGATTTAGCCCTTTCACCCAGGAACTAGACTATATTTTACTTTTGGTTTTTTTTAAAGAGAAATATTACTTTTGTTTTCAATTTTTCCTTTTTTTAAAAAAAAGAATTTTTTTCCTTTTTTTTTCTTGGCTTATTTTTTCCTTCTTCCTTCTTTTTTTCTTTTTTGGCATATTACTGTAATCGATTGGATTAAAGCATATAAGTGCCTGAAGATTTTTCTTCCCCCTTTATTTTTTGGAGTGGCAGCTGTTTGTTTTTGCCTTTTTTTCTTCTTTTCTCCATATAAGTCCCATTAATAAATAAATAAATAAATTTTTTTTGTGTGTGTGTAAGCACTAAGATGAGCAGAAAACCAACAGTTCCAACTTCTTCAATACCAATAGTCTCTTCTTCACCATCTGCAGGACAGCGATCAATCCAGACGATGTTATGATTATGCAAGGAATTCAGAATCTACAAGTAAAAACAGATGGTATTGCAAAGAGAACAGATGATATAGTAAAGAGAACAGAGAATATTGAGAAAAGAACTGAAGAGACAGATGGGAAAGTAGAGCATATTCAACAGGTGATGATGAAATATGAAGACAGATTTAAGAAAATTGAAGAAGATACACAAAGAGATAAGTAAATTGGAGATATTGACACCCGATTGAGTGAAGTTGAAAAGGGCAACAGCGGATCATTACAATGGAAAGTTGATAGATCAGAATTCTACTTGAGATTTCAAAATATAGAGGAAGAAAAGGGTGAAAACCTGACTGAAACAATGACAGAAATACTGGCAGAAGCACTAGAGATAACTAAAGAGAAGATGATGGATGGGATGGATGAAGTATTCCGTGTCTATACAAGATATGCAATGAGAAATAAGCTACCAAGAGAAGTTTACATCAGGTTTACTAAGAAAGCTATTAAAACACAGATACTTCAGGTGGCAAGAGAGAAAGCATTAAAGTATAAAGACAAAGAAATTGTGGTGCTGAAACAGGTACCAAGAAGAGTAAGAAAGCTGAGAAGAGAATACCTATTTCTGACTAAACAGTTACTTAAAAGAGGAATAAACTACAGATGGTTGATGCCAGAAGGTCTCTTGTTCACTTGGCAGGAACAAAGACACAGAATTGACACAGTCAGAAAAGCGGAGTTATTCTACTTAGAATATTTTAGAGGAAAGGAAGAAGAAGAAAGAAAAGAAGAGTCAGTAATTGAATTTCAAGAGGAGTGCATAACAGCAATAGAATAACATTTTCTTATAGTTTATATAAATTTCTAATATCAGAATCCTACCCTCCTCGTCTGCATATACCTGTTTTGCTTGTAAATGTTTCCTAATATATATTGCTATCTCCCTTTTTTTGTTGGGCTAGAGATACATATAAATCTCCTAACTTTTTTGCTTCTAACAGTTTACTTTGATGTTTCTGGATATGTGTTTCTTGAAGGCATATAATATCTAAGTTCAATTTCTGTAGTTTAGTTATCGTTTTTTTCCTCTTAATTTGTGAATTTAAATCGTTGATGTTAATGGAAATCAATTTGATTTCTTCTGCCATCTTACTCTGTAGTTGTTACTTGTTGAAGCTTGTTTGCTCTTGTTTGGTGTCTCATTCTTACGCCTTCTCTTTCCACTTCTTCCTGCTCTCTTTCCTCTTGTTCTGTTTCTCTTTTCTCCACCCAATCTTCTTCTTGGCTCCTGCTTTCCACTTCCTCTTTGCTGTTCTGGTCTTCTCCTGATACCACATACTGTTCAAAAAATTCCCTCGCTTTTTCTATACTGTCTATTTTAAATTTCTTATCCTGCCATATTATTTATTATTATTATTTATTATTTTATTGGACTTATATGCTGCCCCATCTCCGAAGACTCAGGGCGGCTCACAGTTAAAACATACAATACAACAATTATTTAAAAAAGAATTAAACAATTTTAAAGCCCAATAAAATCAAATTAAAATACTTAAAATTATCCCATGGCCCTGGTGAGGTAATCACAGCCCGATTTGGTCGAACAGCCAGGTCTTTAAATCGCGGCGGAAGGTGTGGAGGTCAGGGGCCAGACGGAGGTCCAGAGGCAGTTTGTTCCATAAATCGGGGACCGCTACAGAATAGGCTTGTCGCCGGGGGACCGCCAGCATTCCCTCTGGAATGAGCCATCTGAACAGGATGTTATTCTTATTCAATTGGGTGGCCAGGAATCTATATTTCTTTCTGTGTTCCTTTATTGTTCTTGGAATTTGTTTCAACATTACAATTTCTGTTTCCTTAAATATCGGTGGTTCATCTCTTGTCACTTTGTATATCTCATCTCTCAGTTGTTTCTTTGAGAATCATATATGAACCTCTCTTGGAAGTTTAAAACGTCTTGTGTAGTTGGTGTAGATTCTATATACCTCGTCCATTTCCCTTCGAACCTCTTGGCCCTCTTTTTGTAATGCTTCTGCTATGAGATCTGCCATTAATTTGGGTAAATCTTCCCCCCTTTCTTCTGTTACATTTTGAAATCTGAGGAAGAAATCAGCCTTTTCCATCTCCAAATATGCAATTGCCTCTTCTAATTTCCTGTTCTCTCCCATTAATTTCTGTTCTATCAATTCTACTTTCTTGTCTGTTTGTTCGACCTTTGCCTCCACTGCTTTCATCTTATGTTCCATCTTTGCTACTGTTTGTTGGATTGTACCTATCTTATCGTCTAGTTTCTGTATTTCACCTTTCATTTCCCCCATTTCAGTTTTAAAGTCTGCGTGGTTTCTCACCATCGTTTCTTGTACTGTTGTTAATGCCATTTGGATTGTTTGCATATTTGATACCTGACTCGTCTTCTCAGGATTCAACATGCCCTCTATCAAACGTTGTCCTGCTGATGATGCTATAATTGATGTTGGGTTGGATGTTGTTTTCTTCCCAATTTTATCAATGGTTGTCATGTTGGGCATCTTAGGCTTCCCAAATCTACCTATTTTCTTAAGGAAGTCTTTCAATATTATCTTCTGTTGTATCAACTCCCTTCTGCGTTTTCTGTGTTTATCTCTTCCCTTTTATCTTATTCTAATCACTTCAGTTTATCACTACAAATGTCTACTATGCTTAATAATGTCTCTCCTTAATTGTATGTACACCTTTTATTTATTTATTTATTTATTTTATTGTATTTATACAACGTAAAGATAAATATCGTTATTGTTTATAATCTATAATAGTCTGTAACCCTCTTAATTTTCTAATCTTGTTTACTCCTTTTAAAATATTAGTTGATTATAATCCTAAATATAATATAATAGCTTATGTAGTAAACATATATAATTCAATAAGTATAGATAAATATGTGTTTGGTTATTTTCTTTTCTTATATACTATATCTTATAACTTTCTTATAGCTCAGTTAAATCTATGAATCAATATATAGCAATTAATTAGTTATACATCAATTGATTAATTAGTTGTTATCCAAAGTTTCAAATTGTGGAAAGATATAAAGGGTATATAGGGTATAGCAGTTATAAAAAGTGTAGCAATCTATAAAATAGGATACATAAATTAATTCTTCTTACAAACAATCAGCTATATATATGTATATATTGTTATTAGTTTGTTTTCGTAGATTATTAGTTTTTTCAATATACAAATTTGAATTTAATACTTAGAAATTATTCAGCTTTCTTCTTCTTTCTTCCTTCTTCTTTTCCCTTTCTTCTGCACACCGTCAAATTACTTTCCTCATTTCCTGTTTCATCAGCCATCCTTAACTACTTAGTCACTTTCACTGTCAAATTTCACAGTCACAGCTTTCTATCAAAACGGTTCCACTCTCTGTTCAACTACAGTTCTCCATTAAAGTTCCCATTGTTCTCTCTAATTTCTCTTTTCTGCTCTGCTAGTAATCAGTCCAAATCATAGAAATTTTAAGTTTTTATTTACAGAGTCTCGATCTTTTCTTCTGCGGTGCTCTCTCTCAGCTGTCAAACTGTTCTTTTCCAATTGTTTCCTCCTCTCCCTTTCGCTCTGCTATCCCCCGCCAATTCGCCACTCTATTCACTCTCCCTGGAGACTCCCTCTGTCAAGAATCTTCCACAGGACTCTCTCACCTCTCAAAAACTGTCCCAGTCTGCTGTTCTTCTTCTGATGTCTTGTGTTGATCCACTTTCTTGCTTTCCGATCGCAGCTGGTGGTCATGGCTTCGGACCCATCATAGATGCTGGGTTTCTTTTGCACCAGATTCAAAGGGCTTCCCCTTGTCACAGCGGAAGGTTGCCTTCCTCCACTCTGCTCCTAGGTTTCCCCTTCTGATTTGTGTGTCTCTCCAAGCTTCATGATGCCTCTGAGAGCTTCCAAGCACAAAAATTCAGATACAGGATTGCAGAGATCACTCTCCTGCTCTGCTCTGTGGTGACCTCACCACTGGAAGTCCCAAAACAAATATTTTCCAAATTAGTCAAACAAAGAATGGATATTGTGTGCCTCCAAGAGGTGCACATTAAAAAACAAGATGAGAGATATTTACAGTGTAATAAATTGGGGAAACTGTATTCAGCATTAGCAGAGGAGAAAAAAAAAGGAGTGGCAGTATACATTAAAGAAGGAATAATAGTTAAACCAGTATACATGGATACAAAAGGAAGAATATTGATAGTTAAATTAACAATAGGGGGAAAATATATTATTTGTTGTTATATATGCTCTGAACAAAAACCAAAATGAGTTCTATAAAAATGCGCATGCCAAAATTATAGAAATAGGGAATGATAATGTATGTTTAATTGGTGACTATAATGCAATAGTGGACATTAAAAAAGATTATGCTAGTGATAAAAAAAATAAACATAAAAGGAATATATTACCCAAAACATTTTTTGAACTGTCGGATGAACAAAATTTGTTAAACTTATGAAGGACCTTAAACCCAGGAGAAACTAAATTCACCTTCTATTCTAATCCTCTCACAAATCCTGGTCAAGAATCGAAATGGCCTGGATAAATGGAGACCTAATTAAAAATATTGAATCAATAAAGATTATGTCAAATACTTGAGCTGACCATAACCCTCTTAAAATAATATGGAAAGGACAAAAAAGGAAGAGAGGTAGATGGACACTAAACCCACAGATCTTAAAAGAAAAAGAATATATCCAAAAGATTTCAAAAGAATTGGAGCTATTCTTTAAGGATAATAAAAAACAACAACATACCTCATTGAAAACTTTGTGGGACACTATGAAAGCATATTTAAGGGGGATAACGATAGCCTACATTGCAAAAAGAAACAAGAAAAAATGGGAAAATCATAGTACACTATCTGAGGAAATTAAAGATTTAGAACAAAAACTTCAAATGGAACCTGGGAAAGAACAAATTAAAAATAAATTGGCCTTAGCAAAACATAGGGGACTGGAGACTAAAACATATGAAGAACGGTTACAGGAACTGGGCATGGCTAGTCTAGTGAAGAGAAGGACCAGGGGAGACATGATAGCAGTCTTCCAATATTTGAGGGGCTGCCACAGAGAGGAAGGGGTCAAGCTATTTTCTAAAGCATTCAAAGGCCAGACAAGGAATAATGGTTGGAAACTGAACAAGGAGAGATTTAACCTGGAAATAAGGAGAAACTTTCTGACAGTGTGAACAATCAACCAATGGAACAGCTTGCCCTTAGAAGTTGTGGGAGTGCCATCACTTGAGACATTCAAGAAGAGGTTGGACTGCCATTTGTCAGAAATGGTGTAGGGTCTCCTGCTTGGGCGGTGGGTTGGACTAGATGACCTATAAGATCCCTTCCAACTCTGATTATCTGTTATCTGTTAAATTGAATATTTTAGATCAAGAAGAATTGGCAAGAAATTTAAAATTTGCAAGACAAAATTATTTTGAACATGTGAACAAGCCAGGGAGATGGTTGGCCTATAAATTAAAAAAAGAAAAAAGAATAATACATCAGGTACAAGATGAGAATGGAATCATGGAAACCAATATTGATAAGAAAAAGAAAATTACACAAGAATTTTTTGAAAACCTTTATAGACAGGAAGAGATAGTAAAAGGAAAAATAAATGATTATTTAAAAGGAGAAACTATGTCTCCATTAATTGAAGAAAAAAGGGAATTATTAAATAAGGAAATAACACTAATTGAATTAAAAGAAGCAATCCGAAAATAAAAAAATAATAAGATTCCAGGACTGGAAGGATTGCCAGGGGAAGTTTATAAGAACTTTGAAGAGTCGATAGAACATTATTATTGGAAATTTGCAATGAGGTCTTGACAGAAGAAAAGCTACCAGAATCATGGAAGGAGGCATACCTGTAACTAGATTTCAGCTGCATCTCTGCACCAGGCACAATAGGATAATTTCCTTATTCCCAAAATGCAGAAAAATAACCCAGACTCACAAGAAGTTGTATTTCTGACTGTTTTTCAAGCTTAGCAACTTTAAGACATGTGGACTTCAATTCCCAGAATTCCTCGGGCAGCATGAGACCTGATCATTTGATTACTCCCAAGTCAGTAACATGAAAGAATTACCAACTTTAAAGATACTGAGCATTGTATCTCTGTATGAATTGATTTAATAAGTTTCCATACTTACCATGCTCGCGTCTCTGCTTGGACAGAACCATCAAGGCACTTCTACTGGATTGCCCCTTGTACCAAGGCTCTGATTTAATATTGTCTCCTCCTCCTCCTCACTACCTATTTTCTACTGATGGATTAATCTATAAAATGTAATATAAACTGCCCCTTCATCACAAGGACACAGCTTTAAAGAGTAAAGTCCCCCCCCCAATATCTCTTCCAGGATGGCCGTTCCTAGTCCATTAAAATGTTGTAAGGTTAGTGCTGTCTTAAATTTAGAGATAGGTATTTGGTTTAATTATATTAGTATAAAGCAGCAGAGACTGACTACTGAAAATCATACCTAGGAAGGCCAGCAAATCTAATTGCCTTTCTACCTCCATAACACAATTTTGAGGCTAAGTATTACCTGTTTATAGCCCATCATAAGCACTACATCCCATGAAAAGCCATAACACAGCCATTTTCAGTGAATTATTTATTTATTTTATTTATTTATTTATGAGACTTATATGCCGCCCTATCTCCCAAAGGACTCAGGGCGGCTTACAAATTAAAATAATCCAGGTACAAATATACAAATATTAAAAAGTTATTAAACCAAAGGTCTCATAAATACACCAATTAAAACTATGCTAAAAACCATACTAAAAACCCTCCCTCGCCCATCAGTCTGGGTAGGCCAGTTGGAACAGCCAGGTTTTTAGGTCACGGCGGAAGGAGCGGAGGTAAGGGGCCACCCGGAGCTCCAGGGGAAGCTGGTTCCACAGTGTGGGTGCTCCCACTGAGAAGGCCCTACTCCTGGGAACCACCAGCTGACATTGCCGAGTCGACGGCACCTGGAGAAGGCCCTGTCGATGTGAGCGCACAGGCCGCTGGGAAGCTGTTATTGGCAGCAGGGTCTCCCGCATATATCTTGGTCCAATGCCATGAAGGGCTTTATAGGTCAACACCAGCACCAGAATTAGTCAGTTAAATAATGTTAAACTACTTTCTCTCCACCAATCTGGGCTGAAGCAGAATTAAACCATATCTGCTCCTTTGTTTTCTGAATAGATTTTATAGGAAGGAGGCTTAATTTCACATCCACACACACCAGCCACTTCCTACTTGATCTACCTCATTTAGGAAGCATGGAGGAGGTAGTCAGCAACAGCAAAACTAACTCAATATCTTCCAGATGGGATAGACACAGACCCCAGGGGGTGGGGGTGGGGGGAGAGAGAAAGGGATTCTTGCTCCAGGCTTAAAGCCCAGCAGCTCCAGCAACATATCTTCAGCCTCATCAGAGGCGAGTGGCTGGGAGGGGAAGGGGCGGGGCCAGCCAGGGGCATGATTTGCCAGTTTTCCGAACTGGGCAGAATCTGAACATCCAGTTCTATAGAACCGGTGGGAACAGGTAGAATCCCATCCCTGATTTACCCCCATCCATGGCTGCACATCCATACTAGTCATAGTGGATCTTTTTCCCAAGATTGCTTACTACATTTCTTGAAAGTGTTGCCCACTGCCAAAGAAACAGCTCAGGTTTTTTTTTCTTTTTTTGGATCATGACTTTCACTCTAGACTAGTCTCCAAGGAAGTCAATTTGGTTCCAGGTTTTGGAGAGCACTGTTCCAATTTTTTTATGTATACATTTTTTAATTTTTTAATATAATAATTCCATCTTCAATTGAACACTGAACGGCGGAGAAGATGCCTGGAGAGCAGATGGAGGGCCAGCCACTCTGAATTCGACCGTGTCCAGTTGCGATCCTATATCAGGACCTATCTGGAAGCAATCAGGACGGCGAGGCGTGCTTACTTCTCCGCTCTGATTGCGTCTGCCGATGATCGCCCTGCTGCCCTGTTTGGTGACCCGCCCTCCTTCAATTGAGGGGGGGGGGATGACCCGTTGCAGGGCAGGGCAGAGGAATTTAGTTTGCATCTGGCGGATAAGGTCGCTCGAATTCGTGCTGGCTTGGACTCTGACTGGCAGTGGTCTGATGATGGGGTGGCGGTGAGTCTGGTGGAACCTATCTGGGTTGAGTTTGACCTGGTCTCCCTCGATGAGGTGGACAGGATCATGCGGAGGCTGTCTTCCACCACGTGTTTATTGGACCCGTGCCCTTCCTGGTTGGTTTACGCCTCCAGGGAGGTCACGAGCGGCTGGCTTCGGGCAGTGGTCAATGCTTCACTAAGGGAGGGTGCCTTCCCTGCCGCCCTTAAAGAGGCAGTGGTGCGGCCCCTCCTGAAGAAGCCTGCCCTGGACCCAGCCGAATTGAACAACTTTCGTCCAGTCTCCAACCTTCGCTTTTTAGCGAAGGTTGTTGAGAGTGTGGTGGCTCAGCAGTTTCCGCTTTTCCTGGAGGAAGCAGACTACCTAGATCCATACCAATCGGGCTTCCAGCCCGGGTATAGCACCGAGACGGCATTGGTCGCACTGGTGGATGATCTCCTGAGGGCTCGGGACAGGGGTTTTCCTCTGTCCTGGTCCTATTAGATCTCTCAGCGGCTTTCAATACCATTGACCATGGTATCCTGTTGCGGCGTCTCGAGGGGTTGGGAGTGGGAGGCACTGTAATGCAGTGGTTCTCCTCCTTCCTCTCGGGGCGCTTAATCGGTGTTGGCAGGGGCAGAGGTCGGCCCCGAGACCCCTCACTTGTGGGGTGCCGCAGGGGTCTGTCCTTTCGCCTCTCCTGTTCAATATCTACATGAAACGCTGGGTGAGATCATCCGAGGTTTTGGTGAGGTATCATCAGTATGCTGATGATACCCAGCTATATCTCCACCCCAGGCCAGATCAGTGGCGCTCTCTCCGTGATGTCCCGGTGCCTGGAGCGCGGTAGGTCTGGATGGGTAGTAACAGGCTTCAGCTCAACCCCACCAAGGCGGAGTGGCTGTTCTTACCGGCATCTCGGTCTTTATGGATGTACCATCTTTGGTCATGGGGAGAGGTGTTGCCCCCGTGGATAGGGCGAGAAACCTGGGTGTCCTCCTGGACTCACAGCTCGGTTTGGAGGAGCATGTGAGAGCTGTGGCCAGAGGGGCTTTTGCCCAGGTTTGGCTGGTTCGCCAGCAGCCCTTATTTGGACCGAGATGCCCTTCGAACGGTTACTCATGCGCTTGTCACCTCTAGGATTGACTACTGCAATGCTCTCTACATGGGGCTCCCCTTGCGGACGATCCGGAGGCTTCAGCAGTGCAGAATGCAGGCTGTGATGGGGTATCCCATACTCCCATGTTACACCCCTCCTGCGCGGCTTGCATTGGTGCGTTGCCTCCCGGTCGCCTTCAAGGTATTAGTTACAACTTATAAAGCCCTTAATGGCTTGGGTCCAGGGTACTGTGGGAACGCCTCCTGCCAGCATCACTCTCCGATCCCTGTTGGCTCTCATAGGAGGGGCCTCCTTGGGGTGCCATCAGTCAGACATTGTAGGCTGGCGGTCCCCAGGGCTAGGGCCTTCTCTGTGGGAGCACCTGCCCTTTGGAATCAGCTCCCGTGGATCTCCGTTTGGCCCCTGACCTCCGCTCCTTCCGCCGGGACCTGAAGACTTGGTTGTTCCAACGGGCCGGCCTCAAATGACCGGGGTTGGGTTTTATTTTAACTTTATTTGGCTTGTTTATTTGTTTAATTCTGTTTTACTGTAAATTTTCTCTGTTTTAATGTTCGCCTGAGTCCTTAGGGAATAGGGCGCATACAAATCGATAAATATATATATATATATATATATATATATATATATATATATATATATATATATATATCCATCCAGGTCACCAATATTCCCTCCAGTATCAGTTATCTAAAATTTACTCCATTCCTAATGAACTGTTTTGTCAAAAATTGATATTCCCTTCTTATTTCTCTTACTCTTCTGGGGTTTTAGGATTACTATTTCTTTCCCTTTGTACTTTAAGGGGGGTCATCCCTCACTCTTTGTAGTATCTCTGCTTTTATTGCTTTTTTGGTGACTCTCACATGTACCTCTCTGGAGAGTCTGTTTCTTGTTGCATATCTAGTATAAATTCTAAATATTTCATCCATCTCAGTGAACTTTCCTAAGAGGTCTGTAGGGGGCATGCATAAGCGCACCAACGTGCCTACCATTCCTGTCCTATTGTTTCTTTTATTTTTCTTATATGTATCCATGTATTCATAACTATGTTTATACTTAAACCTATTATCTTGTAAGCAATTGACAAATCAAATCAAATCAAATCAAAAATAAATAAACTTCCTAGTTTTAAATGTCATTTTCTTTGGGTATCTCTAAAGCATTTGCCAGCAGCTCTGCCATTATCCCCACCAGATTTCCTCCCTTTTATTCTTCAATATTCTGAAACTGCAAGTAATAATCAGCCTTATCCATCTCAAGTAATATTATCATTCTCTCCTGACTTTTATCTGCCAATGTAAGTCTGTGGTCAACCTCTTCCACTCTTTTCTCTGTTTGTTCAGCTTTCTCTTCCACTTTCTGAATGCGTTGTTCATTTTTAACCATTATTTGTTGAAGATTTTCTATTTTATCCTCTACTTTTCCTATTCTTTCCTTGATGTCTTCACGCATGGCTTGAATCAAAGCTTTCATCTCTGACTGCATTGTATTCATTTTATTATTATTATTATTATTATTATTATTATTAATTTATTTATTTATTTAGACTTGTATGCCGCCCTACTCCCAAAGGACTCAGGGCGGCGAACATACAAAAAGATATACAGCAATACAAATAAAAACAAGTCCAAATTACCAAAAGTTAAAACAATAAAATCACTAAAACAAACAAATTAAAACTACCCACCCCAGGTCAATCCAGGCTGCCTGCTGAAACAGCCAGGTCTTCAAGTCTCAACGAAAGGAGCGAGAGATCAGGGGCCAAATGCAGATCCGCAGGAAGCTGATTCCACAGGGGGGCTCCCACAGAAAAGGCCCTAGCTGGGAGCCAGCCGACAATGCCTGACTGACGGTATTCCCAGAAGGCCCCTCCTATGGGAGCACGGGCACGATTGGATTGTGATGCAGGCAGGAGGCGATCCCGCTAGCCCTACACCCACCATTAAGGGCTTTGTAAGTTGTTACTAACACCTTGAAGGAAACCCGAAGGCAACCGTAGCCAATGCAGGTCACGCAGGAGGGGTGTAACATGGGAGTATCGGGATACCCCCATCACAGCCCAGCAGCCGCATTCTGCACCAGCTGCAACCTCCGGTAATCCGCAAGGGAAGCCCCATGTAGAGAGCATTGCAGTAGTCTTGCTGCAACATAACATCCAATGACCTGGTGGACTAGATGCTGCTGCTGCTGCTGCTGAAGATGACACAGATGTGGTTTTCTTCATTTTGGGATGCTGTAATAAATTTAAACCAATTATTGAAAATAATAATTATGATACCCCAACAGCCCCATTATTGACCACCAACTTCCCTATCCAATTTCCCTTTTTACAAAGCTATTCAAGAGTCAGAGTATTCAATGTTACAGTGTCCCTTTTTCCTTCTTCCTTATTCTTGTTCTTAATCTCCAAACAATGTCACTGGGGTTTTTTTGTTTTTTGTTTTAATTGTAATCCCAGAAGTGTGTAATTATAATCCACAAAGAGAGATGAGACTGTTATTTGTAATCCAAGAAAAAAGTGAAAATATAAATTGTAATCCAAGAATTATTGACTGTTAGCCCTCTCATTCTTCAAAAAATGTTATCTTCTTCTCTTGATAAATTTGTAGTCCACATAGGCCCACCAAGCCCCAGAGTTCAACCACCAATTGTCTTATATCTTCAAAGGGAAAGTTCACAGAGCAAAAAATAAAATAAAAGGGGAATATTTTGCTGTTCACTTTATCTGTTTTAGCTTCCACTTGAGTTCCAAGAGCTGCACTATTTTAAAAAGTCTCAGTGTTTCACTCTCTGCCTCAGCTATCTAGCATTAACAGCTTATTGGTGCAGGTGTTATTTGTTTTAACAGCCAGTCTTTATCTTCTTCAGCCTCTCAAGGTTATATTTTCTTTTACTTTCTCCCTTGCACCCCTCAACTTCTGCCAGCAGGTTGCTCTGCTTCTCTCCTTTTTATTTTATATTGTATTATCCAATCCAGGTTTTTCAAAAGAGAAAGGTTCTCTAAGTTCAAATTTTATAATCCTTAAAAGTTTCCAGGTTAGTCAATGTTATATTTGAGGTCCACATTCCAGCTTCCTAGTTTTAAAGCTCTTTCACTCTTTTAAAAAATTATCTTGTCTTCTTTCCAGCTTTAAAAATGGCTCTCAGGCTTGCTGGCCACTTTTCTTGGGAGGTGGAAGAAAAACAATTCCACCTCCTCTTTTTTGGGTCCCACTCTCACCCAGGCTAATTTCCAGGGGGCTCATTTCTTAATAGAAATTAGGGGTTAGAAATCTCTCACCCAGATCGTTCACACTGTTCCTCAGTCTTTCACACTTTCTTCATCGGTCAGCTTTCACGGCTTCAATCAGGCATGCAATGGCTGTCTTTTTCTTCCTGCCAGATTGAGAGCCTTCTCCAGATCAATCAGGGAGTTTGCGGACTTCCTGAGATCAACGGAGTGTGCTCTCTTGCTTCATCACCCCTCTGAGGTGATTTAGATCCATCAGAACCTCCTTGTAGTTTGGGGGCTGATGCAGCAATACGACACATCTCCATGGGGGTCCATGGAATTGTGCCAAATTCAACTTGCCAGGAGGTTCTGAGGAACCTAAATCACCCTGGAGGGGTGATGAAGACAGAGAGGACACTCTGCTGATCAAAAGGAGACTGCATGCTCCTTGGTTGATGCAGAGAAGCTCTCAATCCGACAGGAAGAAAAAGACAGCCATTGTGTGCCTGACCAGAGCTGTTAAAGCCAACTAATGCAACAAGCATAGAAGTTGAATAACAGTGTAATCAATCTGGGTGAGATTTATCTAACTCCTGTTGTGGAATTTACCCCCTTTAAAAAGTCTGGGAGAAAGTGGGACTCAAAGAAGAGGAGGTGGAATTGTTTGATTTCCAACCTCAAGAATAGCAGCAAGCGAACTTGTGAGCTATTTATAGAATGGGAGGTAGAGAAAAGAAAATCCTTTTAAAAAGGGAGAATAAACTAAAAGGCTAGAAAGTCGGATTGGGGATTTAAAATACAAAATGGACTAAGTTGAAACTTTTTGGAATATGAAATTTGGACCCCTGGGACTTTTAAAAAGCTTTGGAGCAGAGGATACAATTTAAACTAACAAAGAGAAAGGAGAGAAATAGAGCAACAGTGACACCTGCTGGAGAAAGAAAATCGCAGAGAAGCGAAAGTAATGAAAGTAATTTGAAAGCATGACCTTGGCTATCGAAGATAAGCTTGTTTGTTAGCTATAATAACACCGGCTGTAGCAAATTGTTTACACCAGACAGAAGAGACAGAAAGTGAAACACTGTAACATTTTAAACAGTGTAGCTCTTTGAACTTAAAACTGAACAGATAAAGTAAATAGAAGCTGGAAAATAGCTAAGAACTTTCTTTTTTCCTTCTGGTTTGAACTTTTTTTTTCTTTTTCTTTTCTGGGGTGATATATAAATTTAAGTGGTTGAACATTGGGGATTGGTGGGCCTAAGTGGATTACAAATATACTAAAATGATTAAATCAATCAAGAAAAGAAAGGATTAGGGTTTGAAGAACCTGAAGATTAATAAGGAACTTTATTTTTTTCTATTTCCTTGAATTTACTCTTTTGTAGGCAATAATAATAGCAAATTTGAAACTGTTTGGAGACTTGGATGGTGATTTGATCTGTGAAAATACTTTTTTAGATGGAAGTTGGTGGGTGATTGAGGAAACACTAGAAGATTGTTGTTCTATTGCTGACAATTCTCTTTAAATACTTTGAAATTTTTAAGCCTTCTCAAAATGACCAGCACCTCAAATTTAAGCAAACTAGGGAGAAAAAATACATCTGTGCCCTCACTAGCAGCAGCAGCAGCAGCTGCATCTAGCCCAGCAAGTCAAAGATTTTGGATAGCATGTTGCAGCAGGAAGATATGAGCACGATGCATACAATGCAAGCAGAATTGAAATTAATGCTCCAAACATTTCAAGAAACTACAATAAAAAAAATTTTTTTACAAAATTTTATTGAATAAACATTAAAAACAGAGGTGGGATTCTACTGGTTCAGCCCGGTTCCTGGTAGTTCGGAGAACCGGTAAAATGGGCCCCTGGCTGGCCCCGCCCCTCTCCGCCTGCTTCTCCGCTCCCTGCCCAGTCAGTCCTTATCACTCATGTGCAACATTGCGTGCATGCGCAACAAGCTGACTACATTCTAACCCCGCCCCTCCTTATCTTGGCCATGCGCCATCGCTGTCTGCAGTCTGCCTTCGCCTGCCTGCCATTGCTCTCTGCCTTCCACCATGATCTCCCTAGGTGAGTGAGGTTCTGCAAGCCCTGGTCGCCTACATGCTACTGCCACTGCCAGCCCCAACTGAGTCCCGACTCAATTTTAGTGTGGAATTTGAGTTGGAAACATGTGGGGATCACGTTTTTGTCTCAGCAATTGCGTAGGAATGTGAGGTCACATAAGATGGTGGCTCTTCGACTTCGAAGTTTCAGAGATCCGGGGTCAGCTGGAAGGTTTCCTCCCCGTAGAGGTAGGATATTTGTTTTCGTAGATTTTCACGGGTAAAGGTATGTAGGTCTTGGTGTATTCAGGTCTTGTCCCGTGTAAGATTGAGAATACCTTGGTGACGTTTCGACGAGATCCCACTCGCCATCTTCAGGCTGGTGTCTTCGGCTTCGTGCTTGTGCCAGCAAAGCGTGATCTGAGCTGCCTTCTCTCTATAAATACTGGAGGGGGTGTATGATGTGCTGGCTCTGCTGTAAGCGGGTTGGTTGGCTGTGTTGGCTGTGTTGTTGCTTCTTGATTGGTTGGTGGAATTGGTGTTTGCTGATTGGTTGGCTTTTCGTAAGAGCCTGTGTGGCTGAGGTAGTGGCTGTGTGTCCTTCAGCCTTTTGTGTTGTAGCTACCTGGGTAGCGGGCTGTGTGATGACCTTCTGAGTTTTATTGTTGGGACATCCTGGGTCTTGTGCTGTTATCTCCTGGGTCGTTGTCTGTGTTGCAACCTCCTGAGGTTTTGTGTTGTAATCTCCTGAGTTCCATGATGTAGTATCCTGGGTGGAAGGCTGTGATGTGACATTCCGGTTTGGCTCGAGTTTGAGGTCTGGCTATGTGCATAGCGTGTGTCAGTTTGCTTGGTTTGGGGTCGAGGAGGGTGTAGCAGCTGGAGTTGCAGCTATGGTCTGGTTTCTGGACAGTGGTTGCCTTTTGTCTGTGGGGTGGGCTTGGGTTTGAGTCTCTGAGGGAGATTGGTGGTGGCATCATGTGTTATTTTGGGTCCGTGTTGGTTTTGTGGCTGGGACTCATTCGTTGAATAGGGCTAGTTTCCAGATGTCTGGTAGGTGGGAAGTATCATCCCGTTTATTCATGTTATGGGGTGTTTCTCTATTTCGATGGCTTCCTAATTATTCTTGTTGAAGTGTTCAGTGTTGGAGATAAGTTTGGATCCCTCAAAATCAATTTCATGTCCTGTGGCTTTAAGGTGCTGGAAAAGGGAGGAGGTTTTTCTTCTTTTCTGACTGCGTTCTTGTGTTCTGCGATGCAAGCATTTATTCTCCTGTTGGTTTGTCCAATGTATGTGGCTGCAAATTTTGCATGGTATTTCATAAACTCCTTGGTTTTCTAGCTGATCTTGTCTTTGGGGTTTCTTAAGATGTTGGCTATTTTTGGTCAGTGCCAAAGGCTGTCCTGATATTGTGTTTTGTGAGAATTTTGCTGATTTTATCTGTGGTGCCTTTGATG
>SOZL01000004.1:1132554-1154260 GCA_009733165.1 Naja naja | reverse complement strand
ATTAAAATACAAATAAATTAGATAAAATACTATTAAACATTGAGCCCAATAAATTTAAAACCCAGAAACTAATCAAAAACAAAAAAAAAAAACCCATCCTCCACCACCAGTCCAGGCCGATTGCTGAAAAACCAGGTCTTCAGGTCACGCCTAAGGAACGGAGGTCCGGGGCCAATCAGAGCCCTAAAGGAAAGTTGGTACCACAGAGTGGGCGCTACCACAGAGAAGGCCCTACCCCTGGATGGATAGATAAATACATGGAAAGAGGGAGGGAGGGAGGGAGAGAGAGAAAAAGGAGAAGAAGGACACAAACCCCTGGCTTCAGAAGACTTTTTGAAGTAGCACAGCAATCTAGGGCTGGCCTGCAAGGGATCTCGGAGGTCATCTAATCCAACCCCCTGCTCCAGCAGGAGATCCTTACAGAATCAAAGGATAGCAGGGTTAGAAGGGTGTGTGTGTGTGTGCGCGCGTGTGTGTGCATGGCTGTCAAAACTCCAAAAACAGGTCAAATAGCTCTGGGGAGATCAGTCATAGATTAGAACACTTGCTAAGCAACCAGCCACTAAGCAAGGACCACTTGTATTTGGTTTGCCAGTCACATGGCTACCCAGCCACGCCCACCCAGTCACATGACCACAAAGCCATATCCACAAATTAAGCCACACCCACAGAACCGGTTGTTGCAAAATTTGAATCCCACCACTGATTAAAAACATTGAACACAGTACGACTTTCCTGGAAATTATTTTGCCATACATACTACAACATAAAACCACATACAACAGTTGATCTTCTACTTATCTTACATTACTAAGTTTGTGCTATTAACATATTAACATATTCATTTCCATTTATATTCATATTTACAGCATGACTTCCTTTCACATTCTTTTTATATAACTATTTTATCCACTATATTTCATTATTTAGTCTAAATGTCTTCCACCTTCAATCCTATAAAGTATCAGAATTTTTGTTCCAACGTCTTTTTCTCGATTCCAACCATTTATACATTTTTGTTCCAGACTGTTCTGACCCAAGCCTCGTTCAAATCAAACAAATGCAAAACAGAGATAAAAGCAAAATCTTTTTAATGTGTCTCTGTGAATTCTGTTCATTCACAGTGAAACGCTATTAAAACTAATTGTCCCAGATAAGAACAAGTCCTGTCAAGGTTGTGCAAGGTTGCCAAGAACACAAGATAAATTGCCAGGAAATATTCAAAACCAAAAGTCTCTGAAAACAAACCAGGACAGACCGAACTTCCACGATAACTTGAAGTGCAAGAACTTCTTTGCTTCCTGCAAAGAATCCCACCTCTGAGGGCTGGCTTTTATCCCTTAAGGGAGCGGCCATCACCTTGCAACCTTACTCCTGAGTCGCCCGTGCTGCTGCAGCTGCTCTTTCCTTTTATCAGCCCTGCACGCACACACACTGGGCACAGGCTCCTCAGGGTCCTCTGCATCACTGCTGCCAGACTCCACAAGCTCCGAAGGCAGCCTCCCACTCTCTAATAGTCCTGGCCCCATCCCAGCATCACACGCAGGCCCCTCATCTGAGTCCTCGTTCTCCGAGACCTCAGCCATCTGCACCTGCTGCCAGCGAACCACAACACAGATTTCATAGTATTCTGTCTCACCCTTATCTTTAATTTCTAATGTTAGTTTGTCCATCTCTGCACAGACCTTTTTTTTAATTTCACTTTTGGTGGGGATATTTCCATTCTTCCAATTTTGGGCATAAACCAATCTTGCAGCAGTTATATGTGGAAATAAAACATATATATTTAATATATATATATTTATCTGTTACACCTAAGAAAGTATAGAACCAAAGAGACTCCATTTTTGTTCGTAAAGTGACCTTCTAGAAAGATATCTGAACACTTATATAAGCATATCATATTTTTGTAACTTGTTATTCTGCATAGTTAAAAATATTATGTCCTTGGCTGAAGTGAGGTTTTTTATTTTGGCTTGAGATTTCATGTAAGGAATACTAGGTCGTCCTGACGTTAATGGAAGCTTGTTAATGACTTATTGTGTTAAGTGAACGTAACAGGAAATCTGATGATGGGAACTAGGGAGTTTTCCATGGATGATGGTCTGGGAGGAGTTAAGGGATGGAAAGATACCCAGGTCCACCCATTTCTTTGTGATGGAAGTCCCTAGAAATCCTATGTGTGATATCCGGTTTGAGCCTCTTGACGGACGGGCGATCGCTCGCGGGTTTTGGTCCTCATTGCTGGAGACCCGAGCCGCTGGCCAGGGTTAAAACCACCCTGTAGAGGTGGTGAAGACAGGGGAGCTGACGGCAGGAGTGAGGAGAGCCGATCTCTCTCCTCAGCTGATCTTTCCCTTTCCCGGCAGCGCAGCGGTGGTCAGAAATGGCCACCTCAAAGAAGACCTCAAGCGGACAAGTTTGTGCAGGAGGAAGTGATTAAGAGAAAGTGTGGTGATCCAGGCTGATATTGAAACATCTACTAAGGTACCTGGTTTTGAACAGTGGGAAACAGTAACAACTTTTAAAAAAGAGAAGGAAAGCGGCAGGTGAAAGTGAAAAGCTAGTTTGTCGCTTTATTTTTCCTCTTCCTCTTTGATGTTAATAGTTCTGAATAAAGAATATTGAGATGGCTTGGATGGATACAAATACACTTGGACATTAATAGGCTTTTTATATAGCTGGAAATAATCTGCCAAGTGTTAAAGATTTTTGAGAGACTTTAATACTTTTTTTCTATAAAAGAAGAGAAAGGAAGCAATAGAGGAAGAGAGAAAAAGTGAAAGGAGGGTGTCTGGAGACTGAGGATACTACCCAGACTTAAAAGAACAGAGAGTGGATTGGCAACAGGGAAAGACATACTTTAAAATACATTCTATTTGGAACTTTGTTGCAAGCCTAAGCCCTGAAAAGGGAAAGTGTTTTAAAGAAATAAGAAACAACTTTGGATACTTGGAGGACTTTCGTTTTATGGACAGAAGATACTAAGCTGATTAAAGCTAACTGGGAACTGTTTTGAAGAAAAAGGGGAAACCCCTTTTAAAATGTTAATACCCATGGAAGAATCAAGAATGTTATTTAAACAACTTAAAGAAGAGCTACAATTGATAAAAATGGAGGTTCTGAAATACATGCAACAACAGGAAATATCGTGGAACAAGAAGGGCGGAACAAAGAAGAGGAAGCCATTTTAAAGAATCAAACAATTGTTAAAAAGCGAAAGGGGAAAAAGGGAAAAGAGGGAAGAGAGTTAAGATCTTAAGATTTGAAGCAACAATTAAAAAAAGTATAATTACAATGCTACAAGGAAAAACCAAGAGACAGGATTCCAGAAGGGAGAATTAATTTAAAAAGTGAATAGAGATAAGGGAGGAAAAGGGGGCAGGAAAAAAAGGGGAAGCGTAAATGGAAACAAGATATACAGAAACAAGAGAAGTATACCAGGTTTAGAGAATTCATTTTTTTTTTGGACACCGAGATAATGGTTAAATAAGTCAAATTAATTAAAGAAATCTGCAAGGGTACATGAGCTGCAGGGTTATTTTAGGAAGATAGAAGCTAGAAGTTTTAGAGGATCAATATGATGTGTATTTCCTTTCTTTTTTTTTAAGGCCATTATGATGAAAATATTTTATGGGAATGGATAAATAAGATAGATATGGTAACTAGCGTTTGAATTGAATTGAAATGGGAATAATTAGCTTATTTACAATGGTTATATACATTTATAATATCTTTACTTTATACTGTTAAAAAGCGTAATAAATAAAAATGAATGTGCCAAGCAGAAATGGATCGGTAATAGAGATTTTATTAAAATTGAGGTGTAATAGAAACAATAATGCTAAAGGAGAAATATAAATGTTAAACAATGATGGGTAAAAGAAAGATGGGGTATTATCCTCTGAAGTAATAATTACAGGGTAAAATATGTCTTATAAGAAATATAAGATTGTAAACATTATAGATAAAATGTATTAAAACTGAATGGAAAATATTGTAAGAGAATAAAGGAAAATAGTATAAATTGTTATGATAATTGGGATAGAACACATGAAGTGTGTTAAAAATTGAAATTATATTTGTATGGAAAAGGGAAGGTTTGGACACACACTGTTCTCAAAAAAAGAATTTTTATGTTTTTTGTTTGTTTGTAATAATGTAATAGTGGTTTGCCTATATTGTATATTCAGGGGCCGGGAATGGTGGTGATATGATGAAGCGAAATGTAGTAAGGAAAATTAATTTACTAATATGGAATATTTTGTATTCAATGATATTGGAGAAGATGAGACAATCTACCGCATACTGTATATTGAATTTATATTCTTGTCAAATAATAAAAAAATATTGTTTTAAAAAAATTAAAAAAAAAGAAATCCTATGTGTGAAAAACAGGAAGGATTATGTAATTTTTTCTATGTGATATTCTATAAATGATTGTAACCATCTTAAGGGAGTGTCTCCTTTCTCCTACTTGTTTGGGAGTTGGGGGTCCTATTTGCAAATATTTTTTAATAAAGCCTTCTACGGATCCTGTTATTTTTATCCTCAATTCTCTCAACATGTAACATTAAATACATCGTTGCTTTACTATATTTTTCTTCTACAATTCCCAATAGGAACACTTCTGGTCTGAACTTTATTTTCTGGGCAAGCATCTCTTCCAACCATACCTTTATCTGCCACCAAAATTCTTGTGCTTTTGTACACGACCACCACATGTGATAGTATGTCCCTAGCACTGTGTTACATTTCCAACATTGCAGTGATACATTTTTACTCATTTTTGCCAATCTTATTGGAGGAAGGTGCCACCTATAGAACATTTTGTATAGATTCTCTTTGTATGAAGTGGCCAGGGTTAGTTTTCTATTTCTTTCCCATATCTTTTGCCATTTGCCCAATTCAATGTTGTAACCAAAATGTTTGGCCTATACTACCATTACTTCTTTCACTTGTTCCTCCTCTATTTTATATTCCAATAGGTATTTATAGGTTATCTTGATTGCTTTTTCATCTGTTCCTAGTAATATTTTATCTAATGTCAATTCTCTCTGTATACCCCATTCATTTTTGTACTTCTTGTAGCGTGATTGGATTTGTAAGTATGCCCACCATTCCAATTGTACCCCTTCTTCTTTTAATTCTTGTCTGGATTTTAGTTTTTCATTTAGTATATCTTTATATGTAATAACTTTCCCCAAATTAATGAAATTTGGGTGCACTAATGCTTCTAATGTGGAGAGCCATGCCAGTGTTTCTATATAATTCTGTTGTTTGATTTTTATCCATACCTTAAGCAGATCTTGTCTTATATGATGCCTTTGGAAGTACTGGTGAGCTTTGTATCTTTCATCCCACAAAAATGTGTGCCACCCTAATTGTAAATCGAGAAAATTGTAAAATGAAAATTGTAAATTGTATCCACTCTCGCACCCAAGTAAGAGTAGCAGCTTGGTAATAGAGCTCCCAGTCGGGCAGACCAACACCACTTCTTTCTTTGACTTCTTGTAATAATTTTAATTTAATTCTCGGTTTCCTCCCTTGCCAAATAAATTTCAATATTATCTTATTCAAATTTTCAAAATATTTTTTCTCTAATTTTATAGGGATATTTTGGAAAAGAAAGAGTATTTTTGGTAAGATGTTCATTTTTATTGCTGCAATTCTCCCCATAAAGGAAAGTTGCAGGTTTTCCCATCTCTCTAAATCTGTCTTTATTTGGTTATTTAAATTAATATAGTTGTCCTCCTTAATTGTTGTGCACCTTGCTATTAGCTGTATTCCCAAGTATTTCACTTTCTTCACTATTTGAATGTTTATTTTCTCAACCAAATCCTTTTTCTCTAAGTTTGACATATTTTAACTATCATTTTAGTTTTGTCCTTATTTATTTTTAATCCAGCTACTTCCCCATACTCTTCCAGTACTTCCATAAGACTTGCACCGGATTGTAATAGCTCCTCTATAATAAACACAAGGTCGTCTGCAAACACTTGCAGTTTATAGACTTCCTTCCTGATGTTTAATCTTTTGGTTATCTTTTCTAATCATACTTGTCAGTACCTCTAGAGTTAATATAAACAGTAGTGGTGATAATGGGCACCCTTGTCTTGTACCTTTCTTGATTTGGAAGCTTTGTGTCATTTCTCTATTAACTATGATTCTAGCCTCTTGTTTGGTGTAGATCACCCTGAATATATTTATAAAATTGTTGCCAAAGTCCATGTATTTTAACTGCCTTAACATAAAACTCCAGTTGACATTATCGAATGCCTTTTGTGCATCTAAAAATAACAATGTGACTTGCTTCTCACTGTGAACTTCATAGTATTCCAATATATCCAATATCGTTCTCACATTATTTTGTATTTGTCTTTTTGACAAAAAGCCATTTTGGTTGACGTGTATAAATTCGTTCAAAAACCTTTTAAGTCATTTGGCAATTATTGCCATCAATATTTTACAATCTGAACTGAGTAGTGATATAGGCCTATAGTTTTTAATTATTATTAAGTCTGTATTTTCTTTGGGAATCAACACAATGTTTGCTTTGGTCCATGACGATGGTGTTTTTGCTTCTTTTAAAACTGCATTGAACACATCCAGTAGTATTTGGCCTAGCAGATCTTGTAAATCTTTGTACAATTCTACTGGTAACCCGTCAGGGCCTGGTGTTTTATTGTTCTTCTGTTTTTTCAATGCCTCTGTTAGTTCTGACATTTCTATATCCGCGTTCAGCATACATTTTATGTCTTCTGAGATTTTTAGCAGATCTACTTTCTTGAAACATTGTAATATTTTTTCTTCTGTATAGCACTCATTATCATTATATAGTTTCTTGTAGAAGTCTTAAATTATTTTCTTCTTCTCTTCACTTTGGTAATATATGATTCCCTCATCACTCTGCAGTTTATTAATCCATCTTCTTTCTTTCTGCTTTCTCAGTTTATATGATACCTATCTCCCTGGTTTATTTGCATTTTGTTGTGCTAGATCTTCTTTCTTGAGGATATTCATCGTATGTTTAATTAATTCCATTTGTGGTTTAAAACTTCCTTTTTGGGGCTTCCTTTTTAGTTCTGCTTCTAGTCCTCTGAATTCCTCTTCTAAACTTTCTTCTTGTTGTTTCTTCTTTTTATTTTCTTTTGCCATATAGGCTATGGCCACACTCCTCATGTATGCCTTTGTGGTATCCCATAGATCAGTGGTCGCGAAGTGGTGGGCCATGGCCCACTGATGGTCCCCAGGAAAATTTTGGTGGTTCGCAGAGAAATGTCACCCCCAAAGCACCCCCCAAAGCAATTAATTCAGGCTGCACGGGAACACAAGACTGTGCCACCTACATGGCCTATGGGAACACAAGACTTGCATTGCTTGCATTGTGAACAACACAAGGTATTGAGGGGAGGGGGGAAAGGGCAGAGGGGAGGAACTTGCCCCACTCGCCCCACGTGCCTGGCCTGGCCACCGGGCTGCTTCTTTCCACTTCTTTCTTCTTCTGCTTTTGGCTGCACACAAGGAAAGCAGCAAAAGTCTTTCTTTCTCTCCCCCAAACTCTGCCAGAAATGAGTCTTTGGGACCCTGCAAGGCATCCTGCTCCAAGAGGCTGTGCCGGCACGACAAGTCTCACAAAGACTCATTTCTGGCGCAGTTTGGGGGAGAGAAAGAAAGACTTCTGCTGAGTCTGCTGCTTTCTTTGAATGAAGCCAAAAGTCTCTCTCTCTCTCCCCCTGAGGACGGAGCTGGAGATGGTATCCTGTGATCCCAAATAAAGAATGATCAATCGGTAGGAAAACGGGGTGGGGAATTTTCCTGCAGACTTTTTTTGGGATTTTCCCAGGGTCTCTGCAGAAAAAGCATGGGATGACCAAAGGGCTAGTCTTGTGACTACTGCTGCTCTGGAATATGGGACCGACTTTCCCACCAACGTCAGCAAGCCACCGTCAGTCAAAATTCATATTAGTGGTCCGTGGGATTTAAAATTATGAGTTTGGTGGTCCCTGAGGTCCAAAAGGTTGGTGACCTCTGCCATAGATTTTGTAGGTTTGTATCCTCCTTCTTATTTTCCTGGAAGAACAGACTTAGTTGTTCTTCCATCTTCAATTTAAATTCTTTGTGTTTTAAAATCGCTCTTTCTAGAGTCCATCTACCCATTTCCCCCTCTTCCATCTGATTCTCACCAGATTGTGGTCGGTCCAAAGATTAGTATCTATTTCCACTTCCTCCACTTCCTGATGTAATTCCATCAATATCCAAACCATGTCAATCCTGGACCATGATTGGTGTCTACTCTAATAATATATATAATGATTTTTCCCTTGATTTCTTTCTCTCCAACTGTCCTGAATTCTCAATTCATCTGCCATCTTAAAGAAGGTTTTAGGTAATATTCTTCTAGTTCCTTTTCTTTCTTTGTTACTTTTATAATCTGACGGATTATCTGACAGATTGTTAGATCTTGAGAGGTGGCACTACGCGACCAAGGGGGGTAATTTTAAATTGGGTAAAGGGAAACTTTTGAATTTTTGCTTCGTTGTCTTAAAGGGTTAGGGAGGGGGGAGAGTTGTCTGTCTGGGCATGTAGTTGATCAATTTTCGCCCAGACAGGAAGGAACTCAGTTCAGCCCAACTGGGGATTGTGCTTTGGAGGGGGGGAGGGGGGGCGTCAGACTCTGGAGGTTGAGGTGGGGATGCTGATCCCCAGGGCAATCGGACTTGGCAGGGGATGGAGAGGCGGGGAGTCATATCGCGTGAAGGGAGCACGCCGCCACTGTTTAAGAGCTGTGACGTGCTCCGACTCCCATGCCTCTGCCCACTCCCCCGGGGATACGGGACTCGGAGGCCCTGGGCTCAGGTTGGTGCATTTTAATGCCAGGTCCGTGGTTAATAAAGGCTCCCCTCCTTGGTGAATTAATCAGGGAGGAGGCCGCGGACCTGGCCTGCATCACTGAGACCTGGTTGGGGCCGGAGAGTGGAGTCCCTCTGGATTTGTGCCCCCCAGGTTTTCAGATTTTGCACCAGCCACGAGCTCAGGGGCGGGGTGGGGGTGGGTCGCTGTTGTTATTTGGGAGACCTTGATTCCAAGGGAGGTCACCATTCCGCAGATAGGCGGGTGTGAAGCCCTCCTCTTGAGGTTGGGGCCTGGTGGTCGGTTGGGCCTGTTGCTGATATACCTATCCCCCAACTATGTGGCAACCGCCCTGCCTGGGCTGCTCGATGCCCTCTCGGGAGTGGCGGTGGAGTTCCCAAGCCTTTTGGTTTTGGGTGACTTCAACCTGCCCACCCTGGGGGGGATGTCGGGATTGGCCCAGGAGTTCATGGCTTCCATGGCAGCTATGGACCTGACCCAAATAATACAGGCCCCCACACATGAGGGGGGCAACACACTCGACCTTGTTTTTGTCTCGAACGTGGCGTAGTGATCTGGGGGTGGGCACTGTGAATGTCCAACACATAGCATGGTCAGATCACTATCTACTGCGGCTGGTCTTCCAACAAGTGGCCCCACACCATTGGGATGAGGAGCCACTGAGATGGTTCCACCCCAGACGTCTGATGGACCCTGAAAGGTTCCAGACAGAACTGGGGTTTTTGCCCACCTCCCTGATCCACAGCTCGGCCGAGGTACTGGCGGCCACCTGCCAACAGGCTGCTACTGAGGCCCTCGACCGAAGTTGTCCCTCGCCCCTCACTGAGATCCCAGACGGCTCCTTTGTTCACGGAGGAGCTTAGGGAGATGAAGCGGCATAGGAGGGGGTTAGAGAGCAGGTGGAGGTCGACCCACTCCGAATCCGACCAAGCCCAGCTAAGAGCCTATATTAGGACTTACCTGGTAGCTTTGGGGGCAGCGAAGAGGTCATACCTCTCCGCTCTCATAGTGTCTGCAGATGACCGCCCAGCTGCCCTGTTTAGGGTCACCCGCTCCCTCTTACATCGGGGGACGGGGTTGGATCCTATGCAGGGTAGGGCTGAGGAATTTGGTCAGTATCTGTTGGATAAGATCGCTCAGATTCGGGAGGGGCTGGACTCTAATTTGCAGTGGTCTGAGGAGGGAGGGGCAAGAAGTCTGGCCGATATCATCTGGTCTGAGTTTGATCCTGTTTCCGAGGATGAAGTGGACATGATTATGCAACGTTTGAGTTCCACCACATGTTTGTTGGACCCGTGCCCTTCCTGGATGGTGTATGCCGCCAGGGAGGTCACGTGCGGCTGGCTCCGGGCAGTAGTCAACGCTTCGTTAAGGGAGGGCTCTTTCCCCACCGCCTTGAAAGAGGTGGTGGTGAGACCCCTCCTGAAGAAGCCTGCCCTGGACCCTGCCGTATTGAACAACTTCCGTCCAGTCTCCAACCTTCGTTTTTTAGCGAAGGTTGTTGAGCGTGTGGTGGCTCAGCAGTTTCCGCTTTTCCTGGATGAAGCGGACTATCTAGATCCCTATCAATCGGGCTTCCAGCCCGGGTTCAGTACAGAGACGGCATTGGTCGCACTGGTGGATGATCTCTGGAGGGCACGGGACAGGGGTTTTTCCTCTGTCCTGGTCCTATTAGATCTCTCAGCGGCTTTCGATACCATCGACCATGGTATCTTATTGTGGTGCCTTGAGGGGTTGGGAGTGGGAGGCACTGTTTTGCAGTGGTTCTCCTCCTACCTCTCGGGGTGTTCGCAATTGGTGTTGGCAGGGGGGCGGAGGTCAGCCCCAAGGGCTCTCACGTGTGGGGTCCCGCAGGGGTCGGTCCTCTCACCCCTCCTGTTCAACATCTATATGAAGCCGCTGGGCGAGATCATCCGGGTTTTAGTGAGGTATCATCAGTATGCTGATGATACCCAGTTATACATCTCCACTCAAAACCAAATCAGTGATGGTCTCTCTGTGATGTCCCGTTCTTTGGATGCGGTACGGATCTAGATGGGCAGGAACAGATTACAGCTCAATCCGGCCAAGACTGAGTGGCTGTGCGTACAGGCAATTCACTCCAGTGAGTATATTCCACCTTTGGCCATAGGGGGAGAGGTGTTACCCCCTGTGGATAGGGCACGGAACCTGGGGGTTCTCCTGGATTCACGGCTCAGTTTGGAGGAGCAGGTGGGAGCAGTGGCCAGGGGGGCCTTTTCCCAGGTTCGGCTGGTTCACCAGCTCCGCCCTTATCTGGATCCAGATGCCCTCCACACAGTCACTCACGCACTTGTTACATCCCGACTCGACTACTGCAACGCTCTCTATGTAGGACTGCCCTTGCATACCATTCGGAGGCTCCAGCTGGTGCAGAATGCGGCGCTGGTTGTGATGGGAGTTTCCCGATACTCCCATGTTACGCCCCTCCTGCGCGAGCTGCATTGGTTGCCGGTTGCCCTCCAGGTGCGATTCACAGTTTTGACATTAACATTCAAAGTCCTTCATGGCATGGGTCCGGGGTATTGCGGAGCGTCTCCTGCCGATATCAAATACCGGTCGCCCTGTGCAAGTACACAGGTTGGGACTCCTCGGGTTGCCGTCCACACGACAATGTCGGCTGGCGGTGACCCGGGAAGGGCCTATTCTGTATCGCCCCGCCTTTATGGAATCAGCTACCCGCTTGAGCTCCGCTGGCTCCCGATCTCTCCTCTTTCCGCGCAATCTAAAAACCTGGTTGTTTTACAGGCTGGGCTGGACTGATCTCCTGGGGAGAGGGTGGATTTTAAATTGATTTTAATTGGTTTATAGTCGTATTTTGGCTTGTCTAGTTTAATTTCTTTTTAAATAATTTATTGTTCTGTGTTTTTATCTGTGAGCCGCCAGTCCTTTTTGAGAGTGGCGGCATACAAGTCAAAATAAATAAATAAATAATCTAATTTATTATCCGTTATTGCATTAAAATCTCCCATGATGCAAATATTATCACATTCTATCTCTTGTATAATGTTGTGTAATTTCCTACAAAACTGTTCTAGTCCCTCATTCAGAGCATAAATTCCTACTAGCGCCACCCATTTTTGGTTTAATGTTGTTTCCACAATCAGAATCCTACCTTCATTATCTTTATAGATTTGCTTAGCTAAGATTGACTCTTTGTTGTATAGCACTACCCCTCTTTTCTTATACTGTGATAGTGATGCAAACATATTCCCCAGTTTGGGGTAGTCCAATAGATGTTTCTGCTGCTCCTTTATGTGGACCTCTTGGATCGCTATTATAACCAAGTTCATTCTATTTAGTTTGTGGAAAGTTTCTTTTCTTTTTTGAGGAAGATTTCAAGCCATTAATATTCAAAGATAGAATCCTATTTCTTCCTATATTTTCTACTTATATCTAGTTTTTATAATCCTTGTTACTCTGGCTTCTCTCGGCTCTTCTCTTGGTTCTTTGGGTCTTCTGTCTTTATTTTCCATTTCTTCTTTTTTTCATTTCTTCTTTCTTTAAGTTGTAATTCTTTCTCTTCTCTGACCAGTAATCTTGACTCTCTTTCTTCTTCTGCTTCCCTCTCTTCTAGTTCTTCTTCACTGCCAAAGTTCTGCTTATAGAACTCCTCCACTTTGTCCAGAGTGTCCACTCTAATTCTCTTTTCTCGCCATTAAATCAATATTCCTTCTGGGGTCAGCCACCTAAAATTAATATTGTGTCTGGTCAATTTGGATGTCAAGAATTGGTAGGGCCTTTGTAGCTCCCTAACTCTTTTTTCACTTGTTTAAGCACTATCAGTTGTTTCCCCATATATTCTAGTGGATCATCCCTTGGCCTATGAAGAATTTCATCTCTGATTGATTTTTTTATGAATCTAACATGGATTTCTTTTGGTAAATTGTGCCGTCTTGCATTGTTTGTGTGGATTCTATAGATCTCGTCCATTTCAATTAGCATATCTTCCTTTTCTATTCCCAGAGCCTTTGCTAATAGTTCCACCATAATTTCTGGTAGGTTTTCCCCTCTTTCTTCTCTTATGTTCTGAAATTGTAGATAATGAGCCACTTTCTCAGATTCTAGTACAATAACTGTTGCTTCTAATTCTTTATTTGCTCAAATAATAATAATAATAATAATTTATTCGACTTGTATGCCGCCCTTCTCCCTAAGGACTCAGGGCGGCTAACAATAAAACAGCAAATATTTACATAGAACTTACCTAAAATCAGTTTCTCATTTATTTCTTCCACTCTTTCCATTCTTTCTTCCATCTCTTCTAATTTTTGTTCATTTCTCATGATCTGTTGTTGAAAGGATTCCAATCTTTCATCCATCATTTGCATCTTTTCTTTAAGTTTGTATCATTTCTTACCTCCCCTATCTCCTTCATTTCTTCATGATTTCTTGACATGGTTTCCTGCATTGATTGCAGCATTACTTGTAAATCTTTAAAATAGTTGGATCTTTCTTCTTGCAATAATTCTTCAATCAATCTATGATTAGACGGGCTTGACATGGCTGAAGAGGTCTGTGCCACCTGCTTCCTCCCTGTCCCAATCTTGGATAAGTTTGTAATGCTCATCATATTTAATAGCCTTTTAAACCAACACAACAAAACATTTTGAAGACATGAAGGAAAGAATGGAAAAGATGGATGATAAAATGGAAAAGATGGATGACAAAATGGAGAATATTCAAAGAATGCAGAAAACAGAAGAGAAATCAGAACAAACAGAGAGGAAAATGGAAGAGATGGATGACAGACTTAGACAGGCAGATAAAAGTCTTGAGAGAATAGTAATTATGTTGGAGATGGATAAAGCTGAATACTACTTAAGATTCCAGACCATCAAGGAAGAAAAAGGGGAAACCCTTGCAAAGATAATGGCAGAATTGTTGGCAGATGCCATGGAGGGGGACAAGCAAGAGGTTTTTTCTGGGATGGATGAAATATTTAGAGTATACACAATATATGCATCAAGAAATAAATTACCTAGAGAGGTACATGTAAGATTTACCAAGAAGGCATTAAGAACAGAGATACTTCAAAGAGCAAGAGATAATCCATTGAAATATAAAGGAAGAGAAATAATAGTCTTGAAGCAAGTTCCCAGTTCTATACATTAAAGAAACAATAAAAGCAAGACAAATTTGTGCAGATGAAGAAGGGAGAATATTGATGGTGGAGGTAACAGTGAACTATAAACAAATACTTTTGGTAGCAATATATGCACCAAACTATAAACAAGATTTTTTAAAATGAAAAACTACACAAGAAAATTACAGAATTGGAATATGAAATTATTATTATTATTATTTATTATTTATTTAGATTTATGCCCTACTCCCAAAGGACTCAGGGCGGCGAACATACAAAAGGATATACAATAAAATAACTAAAAACAAGTCCAAATTACCAAAAGTTAATACAATAAAATCACAAATAAACAAACAAATTAAAACTACCCACCCCAGGGTCAATCCAGGCCGGCCTGCTGAAACAGCCAGGTCTTCAAGTCTCGACGAAAGGAGCGGAGATCAGGGGCCAAACGCAGATCCGCAGGAAGCTGGTTCCACGGGGCGGGCACTCCCACAGAAAAGGCCCTAGCTCTGGGAGCCGCCAGCCGACAATGCCTGACCGACGGTATTCCCAGAAGGCCCCTCCTATGGGAGCGACGGGCGATTGGACTGTGATGCAGGCAGGAGGCGATCCCGCAAGTACCCTGCACCCAAGCCATTAAGGGCTTTATAAGTTGTTACTAACACCTTGAAGGAAACCCGAAGGCAACCGGCAACCAATGCAGGTCGCGCAGGAGGGTGTAACATGGGAGTATCGGGATACCCCATCACAGCCCGCGGCTGCATTTTGCACCAGCTGCAACCTCCGGTAATCCGCAAGGGAAGCCCCATGTAGAGAGCATTGCAGTAGTCGATCCTGGACGTGGACGAGCACATGAGTGACCGTCAAGAGCATCTCGTCCAGGTAGGGCTGCTGGCGAACCAGCCGAACCTGGGCAAAGCCCCTGGCCACAGCTCCCACCTGCTCCTCCAAACTGAGCTGTGCATCCAGGAGGACCAGATTCTCACCCTATCCACGGGGTAACACCTCCCCCATGACCAAAGATGGCACATCAACTGAAACCCGAGATGCCGGTAAGAACAGCCACTCAGTCTTGGCCGGGTTGAGTCTGAGCCTATTACTCCCCATCCAGGCCTGCACCACCTCCAGGCACCGGACATCACCGAGAGAGCATCACTGATCTGGTCTGGGGTGGAGATATACAGGGGTATCATCTGCATATTGATGATACCTCACCCCAAAACCACGGATGATCTCGCCCAGCGGTTTCATGTAGATATTAAACAGGAGAGGTGAGAGAACCGACCCCTGAGGCACCCCACAACTAAGAGGCCTCGGGAGGACCTGCTCTCCCGTCAACACCGACTGCTAACGGTCCGAAAGGTAAGAGGAGAACCACCGTAACATGGTGCCCCCCACTCCCAACCCCGGAGCCGAGAAGGATACCATGGTCGATGGTATCGAAAGCCGCTGAGAGATCTAAAAGGACCAGAACAGAGGAAAAACCCCTGTCCCGAGCCCTCCAGAGATCATCCACCAATGCGACCAATGCTGTCTCGGTGCTGTGCCCGGGCCTGAAACCCGATTGGTACAGGTCAAGGTAATATCTGTGTAGTAGGAGATTTTAACGTGATTGTAGATGCAGAATTGGACTATAAAAGTAGTAAAGTAAGCAAAAAAGCTAGAAAAACACTTCCAAAAACATTTTTTAAAATGGTGGAAGAAATAGGCATTCAAGATGTATGGAGAGAAATAAATCCTTTAAAAAATCAATATTCATATTATTCAAATAGGCATATGTCCTGGTCAAGAATAGATATGATATGGATGTCACCAGAGTTAAAGTCAAATGTGCAAAAAATAGAAATAGAAGCAAGCACTTAGGCAGATTATAATCCAGTGTGAGTTAAGTGGAAAGGACAAAAGAGAAAATGGAGATGGACATTGAACCAATCAATATCAAAAGACAAGGAATTTATACAAAATATGGAAAAAGAAATGGTCTTTTTTTTCAAAGAGAACAGAAAAGAAGAAACTTCATTACAAAATGCAGACACTGCTAAGGCATATATTCGGGGACTAGCTATAACATACACAGTGTGAGAAGTACATAAAATGAATCAACAAACAATTGATAATCTGATCCATAGGATGCTTTATTAGGTAAGATACTGCAGTACCGGACCCTTTACTCCCAAATAACCATTTTAGGAGAAAAGGAGACCCTTCCATTTAGTGAATACAGCTTATATAGGTTTATCAAATCACATGGTTACATAACATATATAAGTTATACAACATTTTTTTCAGAAGAAAGTTCCAACCTTCAATGGAAAACTCCCAACATTCTCATTATAGTCAGATTTCCTGTTATTCAAATACCAAAGGATTATACGAAGACCATTAATATCTCTTAATGTGATTTATAATGTCAGAGCACCCCAGCACATACCTCTAACTTATGCCAAGTACATAGTTTTGCAATCTTGTATAATTTCTAGCAGAAAACACATTACATAAATGTTCTGAGCTTTAAAAGTTCAGACTGCGAACACAAAATGGCTTCAGTTCAGCTCTTTACATTCTCAGGTGTAATAACCAAATTTTCACCTATAACAAATCCACCGGTTTTTTTTGTAACTAATTTACACCTGAGAATTTCCATCAAGCTCTTGCAACATAAGCCTAACTTCCTGCTGACTAAACGTTTTACGTTTTACTTCAGCTTTCTTAGCCTTACAACACTGTTACATATCATCACATTCTGTAAAAGAAATATCACTAAACACTAATCTTTTTCCTCTATATTTCTTCACATGTTCATCCACAGATTCATGTTCAGCACCTCATCATATAATTTGATTTCTTTGTTTATATTCTTAGCATGGGCAGTTGCCATAACAGTCATTAAACAACCAATTGTACACCCATTGTATTAACGGGTATAAATGCATACGCATATGCTCCACAAAACATAAACCAACCTCTAGGTAAATACAACACATGTGTCATTCCACCTACATCTTCAACCTCCATACAATAAAAAAAATTAGTAGGCAAATAAGTATAAATTGTTTTGTCATCTGGATGTTTATACTTAACACAATCATAAGCTGGAAAAACTATCAGCTTTTTCTGATTAGTCCATTTTGTTGGCTTCACAGAAATCCAAACAAAGTATCATCTTTGACAAATTATACAAAATATAAGCATCAGGATGTATAATAATCTTAAACTCTGCTATCAAAAAAACCCCTTCCTGACACTGGAACTTCTATAAAACAAGTAGACATGATGTCTGTAACTGTAGTCTCTCCTTTCACACAAAAGAAAAAACTATTCAAAGCTACTCTCATTAATTCCAGAAAAACATTTTCACTCTTCACAATAGGCTCTTTTTCTTCAGTATCTTACACTTCTATGTAAAACTCTCGATGCTTCAAGGTATCCAACTGTACATCTACCTTTCCAGTTAAATGTATGTTTTGCACAAGCTAAACTGTCTTACAAAAATATCAACTTCATTAGAGTACTTCTTAATTCAATGAATGGCATAAACAGTCCCTTCTCCAAAGCTCTAAATCTCATATAGGAAGGAGAATAATTGCCATACATGTCAAAACAACGATCATATAGTTGTTCCATCCTCTTAGACAAGTCCTTATGTCATATGTGCGGTTACATGTTGAATATTTTCTCAAATACAAACCATCATTCAAGGCGGATCTTATACAGATTCCAACCTCAGCCATAGGTTTCATCAATGTCAGTGATATCTGCCCTTCATATTCTGTACTGTCGGGTTCAGTTTGGAAACATAACCATTGCCACGTTAATGGATAACCAGGCAATACCTCAGAAGCCTCCATTCCTACCCCACATAAGGCAAAAATCACTATCCACATCATATTAATAAATGGACTAGGTCCCCACCCACCTTAACATATGTAGTTTTACACTTCAAAACTTACAACCGGTTTTTGGGGACTTACATCCATTTCTTTATCTTCTTTCGCACTCAGAGGATACAATACCTGTGTACAACAATCTATTGTTTCATGTCTTAAAATAATCAACAATATAAGGAAAAAATATATTACACTCAACCAAATAATCAACAATACATCCAAAAGTTCCATAAACCTAAGCTAAACTAGACATGTAATTATCTATCCCCACTAATAAAAAGTCCAGTCCTTCCAAAGCTTGCTTGCACTGGAAACAGGAACCAGATCCACAAGTCCCTGCACACCCAAATGATGTGTCCAACCTCACTCACGTGTCCGCACAACCGACTCAGTAGTTAACGGAACTTGGGAGCCAGCTGTCAGGGAGAAGGGACGTGCGAGCAGGTAGCTCTGTGAAACACGGACCCTATCCTCATTCTGCAGAACTCTATGGAGTTTAAAGGAAGCTCAGCGGGCTTCCAAAGGAGAAGGGTCTTCAAAGATAAGCTACGGATGGCGGTCCATGGTGGAAATCAGGGTAAACCAGGTACGAGTGGACGGTGGAGCAGACAACCAACAATGGCCGTCCATGAGCACTGACAGCCGGCCATACAAGCGGTGAACTAGCAGAATAAAGGTACAGCTAAACTAACAAAAGTTACAACCTGAAAGTGAATTAGAAATTAATTTAAGAGGAGGCAGCAAAACAATTTTATTGAAAAATAGCTGGGCAATTGGAGTCGGCTCTTGTTAAGGAGGTGATAGAGTGGCAAGACACATGATGAGCGGAACGAGTGGAAGATTACTGAAAGCCAAACGAGAGATGGGAGTGAAGAAATAATTGGCTGCTTAACTGTTAAGTTTTGCTTTGAGATTGAAATATACGATTGGGAGAGAATAATCTTTTGGACATTACAATTTATTTATTTATTTATTTATTTATTTATTTATTTATTTATTCAACTTATATGCTCTCCAAAAAGGACTTGGGGGCTCACAGCTAAAAATACAACAATAAATAAGTTACCTAAAAACATATTAAACAATTACAAGCCAAATTAGAATTAAAACCCCAAAGTTAAAACAATCAAACCCCCAGAGGGTCAGCACAGCCCGGACTGTCAAAATAGCCAGGTCTTTAAATCGTGGCAGAAGGTGCGAGGATTGGGGCCAGCCGAGTTCCGCGGAAGAAGATTCCATAAAGTGGGAGCCGCCACAAAATAGGCCCTCCCCCAGGTCACCACCAAGCAACATTGAGTCGCGGACGGCACCCCGAGGAGACCCCGTCTGTGCGCCCATACAGGGCAGTTGGTATTTGATGCTGGGAGGAGTCGTTCTCGTAAATATCCTGGACCCATGCCATGTAGGACTTTGAATGTTAACACAAACCTTGAATCTCACCGAGAGCAACGGAAGCCAATGCAGGCAGCGCGAGGAGGGGTGTAATATGGGAGTATTGGGAAGCTCCCATCACTACCTGTGACCGCATTCTGCACCAGTTGGAGTCTCCGGGTGGTATGCAAAGGCAGTCCTAAATAGAGAGCATTACAGTGGTTGAGTTGGGAAATGACGAGCACCTGGTGATGCGGGCTTGAGCATCTCGGTCCAGATATGGGCACAGCTGGCGAACCAGTCGGATCTGGGCAAAGCCCCCTGGCCGCGGCCCCACCTGCTCCTCCAAGGACCCCCAGATTCTGTGCCCTGTCCACGGGGGGCAACTCCTCCTCCCCATGACCAAAGATGGAATTTCCAGACTGGACGAGATTGTCGGTATGCACAACCACTCTGTCTTGGCTGGATTGAGCTAAGCATGTTCCTGTCCATCCAGATCCGCAGCTTCCAGGCAGCAGGACATCACAGAAAGAGCATCACTGATGGCCTGCTGGAGAGATGTATAACTGCGTATCATCAGCATACTGATGATACATCACTAAAACCCACGGATGATCTCACCCAGCGGCTTCATGTAAATGTTGAACAAGAGGGTGAGAGGACGACCCTGGGGCACCCACAAGTGAGATACCTGGAGTTGACCTCTGCCCCCCTGCCAACACTGATTGCGAATGTCCTGAGAGGTAGGAGGAGAACCACTGTAAAACAGTGCCTCCCACTCCCAACCCCTCGAGACGTCGCAGAGTCTCTGTTAGACGGACACTGTGAAAGTAAGAGTGATTTGGATATGAGAATTAGAAGGCTGATCAGTGGAAGTGCTGAGTGTTAATGGTGGACTGGAGGATTATCCTTGCTTACTTTTCCTTTTCAGAACTTAGACTGAGATTTTGGAGTGACTTAACATGGTCGGGTCCAGGGCAGGCTTCTTCAGGAGGGGTCTCACCACCGCCTCCTTCAAGCGGGAGGAAAAACACCCTCCCTTAATGAAGCATTGACAACTGCCTGGAGCCAACTGCAGGTGACCTCCCTGGCGGCATAAGCCAGCCAGGAAGGGCACGGGTCCAACAAACATGTGGTGGAACTCAGAAGCATAGTCCTGTACACTTCATCCCGGGAAACAGGATCGAACTCATCCCAGATCACACTGGCCAGACTGCCTGTATCCCGTTCCTCAGACCACTGCAAATCAGAGGACAACCGCTCGGGTGAGGCGATCTTATCCGTGAATATTGACCAAACTCCTCAGCCCTTCCCGCAATGGGTCCGCCCCCCTCCGGGATGAAGGAGAGAGCGGGTAGCCCAAAACAGGGCTGGCTGGGCGGTTATCTCTGGATGATGCTATGAGGGTGGAGAGATAAGACCTTCTCGCCATTCTCATAGCTACCAGGTAAGTCCTAATATGGGCTCTTAGCTGGGCTCGATCGGACTGGGCGGTGGACCTCCACCTGCTCTCTAAGCCCCTCCGACGGCGTTCATCTCCCGGAGCTCCTCTGTATACCAAAGGCCATCCGGGATCCACGGCGTGTGAGGGTCACAAAGGGACAACCCTGTGCGAGGCATCGGCGCAGCCTGCTGCCAAGCAGGCGTCAGATCCTCCGACAGAGCTGTGGCAAGGGAAGAGGGAAGAAACCCCAGTTCCGCCTGGAACTTCTCCGGGTCCATGAGAGCCTGGGGCAGAACCATCTAGCGCTCCTCATCCCAGCAGTGGGGGGCGGCCTGTTGGAAGACCAGCCGTAGGAGATAGTGATCAGACCATGGAGCAGGGCAATGCCATAAAAGTGGCTTGCCCTCTGTCACTACGCCACTGCTCAGAGACAAAAACTAGGTCAAGAGTGTTTCCCCCCTCATGAGTCGGGCCCTGAATTAGTGGGTCAGGCCCATGGCTTCCATAGAAGCCATGAATTCCTGGGCCAACCCGATGCTCCCCAGGGAGGGCAGATTGAAGTCCCCAGGACTATAAGGCCGGGAACTCCACCGCCACCCCGAGAGGACATCAAGGAGCCCAGGCAGGGCTGCTGTCACACAGCTGGGAGAAAGGTATGCGAGCAGCAAGCCCACCCGACCATTAGGCCCCCACCTCAGGGAGGAGGGTCTCACTCCCTATCTCTGGGACAGTGACCTCCCTTGGAAACAAGGTCTCCCGAATAACCACAGCCACCCCACCACCCCTTCCCTGGGCCCGTGGCGGTGCAAAACCAGGAAACCTGGAGGGCACAACTCAACCAGAGGACACCACCCTCTGGGCCCAACCAGGTCCGATGGTACAGGCCAGGTCCATGGCCTCCTCCTCAAGGTGGACTTATTAGCCACGGACCTGGCATTAAATACACCAGCCCTAAGCCCAGGGGTCCCAGTTCCCATGCCCCTAGAGAGGCCATAGGGTGAGGCGAGCAACCGCACAAAGATG
>SOZL01000004.1:1086611-1131554 GCA_009733165.1 Naja naja | reverse complement strand
TATTCATCTTAATTTGTCGATATTCTCAATAAGAGATAGTTGCATATTTTCCCATCTTTCAAGATCTGTCGCTATCTGCTGTTTAGTTTTATATAATTATCTTCTTTTCAAAGTACTGCATCTCGGTTGTTATGTATATTCCCAAATATTTAACTTTATTTGCGATCTGAATCTCTAATAAATCTTCTAAATCTTTTCGCGTTTTTTTTAACATATTCTTTGTTAGGATCTTTGTTTTATCTTTATAATTTTTAAACCTATACCATTCCATATTCTTCTATTTGTTCTATCCCAGCAGGTGCTGATTTAATGGATCCTCTAAGTATGAATACCAAATCATCTGCACCAAGCATACCTGTAGTTTTATATTCTTCTTTTAATTTTCATTCCTTTTATTTCTTCATCTTCTCTGATAGCTCTATTCAGTACTTCTAGTGTTAAAAAAAAACAGTAGGCTGACAGAGGACAACCTTGTCTGGTTCCTTTTCTTATCCCTATAGATTCTGTCAGCTCTCCATTTACCAATATCTTTGCTGTTTGATTATTATATATTGCCTCAATAGCTTGTATAAAGTTTTTTCCAAATTTGCATCATTTGCAATATCATAAACCGCCAGTTCACATTGTCAAATGCTTTTGAGCATCTAAAAACATCAATTACCATCTGTTTTTCAGGATGTGTTTCATAATACTCTAGAGTATCTAAAATTATTCTCATTTGCTTGATTTAATTGCGTTTGGCAAAATCATTTTGATCGTGGTGGATAAATTCATTTAAATATCTTTTTATTCTTTCTGCAAGATTAAGTAAGATTTTATAATCTGAATTCAACAATGAGATAGGTCTATAATTTTTAACTTGTTGTAGATCCATTTCTTCTTTAGGTATAAGGGTAATATAAGCTTCCAACCATGTCTCAGGTATTCTCTCTTTTTAGTAAAACTTCATTCATCACTTCTAGAGGGGCTTAACACTTCCTGGAAGGTCTTATAAAATTCCGCCGGTAGACCATCTGGGCCTGGTGCTTTTCCTGTATTTTGTTTCTTCAAGGCTTCTGTTAATTCCATCATGGTTATGTTCCCTTCTAACATTGTCTCAATGTCTTCAGGTATCTGTGGTAGTCTTGTCTTTTGTAGATACTGTTCAATTTTTTCTTCTAGAATATCTTCTTGAGAGTACAGTTTTTCATAGTAGTCTCGAATAACCTTTTTCTTTTCATCGTTCCCATGCTGTATATTCCCTTTTCCATCTATTAATTGGCTAATTTTCTTTATTTCTCTTTCCTTTAAAGTAGTAGAATTCCCTTTAGGAATAACAAAATATATTTTTAGGGGCTCCAATTATGAAGAATTAAATTCCAAACAATAAAAAGCCTTGGCAGGAAGCAATATCACTCTTTATTTCATTGCCACTATGCAGAGTCCAGAGCTTAACTAGTGAAAGCGGAAAGATAGCAGCTCCTCTGTTTTTGCCTCTGAAGAAATCCAATTCTTTTATTTTAAAAAACTCTCCAAGGTCACTTTACTCTTCAGTTCCAAACTGCAGGCTCAAAGATATTCCAAAAGCACCTATCCAGCACTTTCTAATCAACAGAGCCTTGGATACAGTCCTTGCAAGTGTGTATGTTTATATAAGATAACGGGTCTCTAGTAGCAATATTGTATCTCACAAGCAACTTTCACTTTCTTGCCAGATGGCTTCCAAAATGTATTACTTCCTGTCTTATTCAGAACAAGAAAGACAGAAAAAAAAATCTCAGTGGCCATTTCTTATATACAAAAATAAAAAATAACCAGATCAAAATAACCAAATTACATTAGAGCCCCTAGTGCCAAAAAAGGAAAAAAGAGACAAAATTCAAAAAATATAAAAGGTATTCAAGGGACTCCCAAGAGGAAAAAGTGAAAGGAAAGTCTTTAAAGCCATAAAAAGAAAGAAGAAACAAAACTCTTTACTTTCAAACACAATCTCTTCCACGCCATATTCCATATCACTCTCAATTTCACACCAACTAGGGTGTTCCCAAGGGTTAAAAACAATGAGATCTCACAGCTTCAGAGCCCGATGGCTGCCACAAGGGGCTGTCCTGGATCAACCAGGGACTTTGCAACATCCCTGGGATCAACAGGAGGCGCCCCCAACTTTCACCAGTTTAGATCCCGAAGGACCGTCCCGAAGCGGCAGTATCAGAGGTGATCTCAGGAGTCAAGATCACCTCCGTCTCGTGGCGACTCCAGCTCCGCCCATCTCCTCAAAATTGAGAATATCTTGTATAAATGATGAAATAAATAGTTTAGTTGTGTATAAATAATAATTGATAAATATAAAAGAATGTTTTATATTGATAATATGAGAATCTTTTTTATAAATTGTGAGTGATGACTATGAAAGGATAACACAATACAGTTTGTTTTTCCAAATTATCTGTACTGGGTTGTGGTCTGCCCATATATTAGTTAAAATCTTTATTTCCTGGATTTTGTTATATAACTCACTATTTACCCAGGCCATATCTATCCTGGGCCATGATTTGTGTGGGCTGGAGTAGAAAGTGAACTGAAATGTTTCTGGGTTTTTCTTTCTCCATACATCTACTAGATCTAATTCTTCCACCATCTCGAAAAAGTTTTTGGGCAATATATTCCTTTTCTTATATTGGCTTTGCTCACAAATATAATCTTGTTTATTATTAGTTATTGCCTATTATGCAAATTCTTTGGCTACCAAATTCTGTTAATTTCTCATATAAATTTTTGTAAAATTCATTTTGACATTTTTTGGGGGCACAGATTCCTACTAATAGTGTTTTCTTATTTTGTATATCCACCTCTACCATAACTATTCTTCCTAATGTGTCTTTATAAATCAATTTTGAGGCTATATCCTCTTTTACATATAGTACTCCTCCTCTTTTTTTTTCTTCCACTAATGCTGAGTACATTTTCCCTAATTTTTTGTTTTCTAAATATCCTTGGTCTCGTATTTTAATATGAACTTCTTGGAGACAGATTATATTGGCTCTTTGTTTTTCCAGTTTAAAAAACATTCTTTTTTTTTTGCTGGATCATTTAGTCCATTAATGTTTATAGATATTAAGTTCACTCCTTTATTCATTTCCTTTCTTACTCCTATCCTACAATGTTTTTATTCGTCGTTTGACTTCTGGTTCTTACTCCTATTTCCTTTTCCAATGTCTCCTCATCATCTCCTCCCTCCCTCTCCTTATCCTCCCCCTCTACTTCTAGATTGTATTTCTTTCTGACTCTCATTATCGTCTCTACCGCTCAGTGCTTCCATTGTTCCACCTGTCTGGTCAAAAAGTTCTTGCTCTTTAGTTAGGGTATCTATCCACACTCTTTTTTATTTCCAAGTGGTTAATATGCCCTCTGGGGTAATCCATCTGAAGGGAATGTTTTTCTTATTCAGGTAATTCGTAAGAAATCGATACTCTCTTCTTTGTTCGTGGATGCTTCTTGGCACTTGCTTAAGTACAATCACTTCCCTACCTTTATATTTTATTCCTTCATCTCTCATGGTTCTGTATATTATGTCCTTTACTCTTCTCCTCGCAAATCTAATATGTACTTCTCGAGGTAGTCTGTGCCGTCTCGTGTAGCTCATATGGACTCTATATACATCATCCAGCTCATTTATCATCTCGTTTGTATCCCTTCTCAGAAGTTCAGCCAATAACTCTGCCATCACCAGATGGACACTTAATTCGCAGATAATTAGAGAAGAAGAATATATTCAAAAAGTTAGGGAAGAATTAGTAAATTTCTTTCAATTTAATAAAAAACAGGATACCTCATTGCAGAATTTGTGGGACACAATGAAAGCATATCTAAGAGGGATCTCTATAGCCTATACTGCAAATAGAAATAAAAAAAGAGAGGAAAAATGAAAGGTTTTAATAAAAAGAATAGAGAATCTGGAAAATCACCAAATGGAAACCCCAGGGGATGAGCAAAATAAAAATGAATTAGCATTGGCCAAAGATGAGATGAATCTTTTAGACCAAGAAGAAGTAATCCAAAAATTACAATATACAAAACAAAATTATTTTGAACACGCAAATAAACCCAGAAGATGGTTGGCATATAAGTTGAAGAAAGAAAATCAGAAAAGAATGATATACCAACTAGAGAATAAAGAGCGGGTAATAGAAACGGAGCCCGAAAAAAAAAAGGAAATTGCAAGAAAATATTTTGAGAATCTTTATAAACAAGAAGCAGTTGAACTAGACAAAATAGAAGAGTACTTGAAAGAGGGAATTGTGAATCCAATATCTGAATCCAAAAAAGAGTTACTTAACAAAGAAATAACTTTAGAAGAATTAAAAGGGGCAATACAAAAACAAAAAAGAAATAAAATGCCAGGTCCAGATGGACTCCCAAATGAATTATATAAAGAGATGGGGGCAGTAATAGAGAATGTCCTATTGGAAGTCTGCAATGAGGTATTACTGGAGGCTAAAATTCCAGAATCATGGAAGGAAGCCTATATAACATTGATTCAAAGAGGTGCAGATGCCAACCAAATAAAGAATTATAGACCAATATCGTTATTAAATTCAGATTATAAGATTTTCATGGCAATCATGGCGGAAAGGTTAAAGAAAATACTTAGTGATAAAATTCATTCTGACCAAAACGGATTTCTTCCCACAAGACAGATTAGATATAATATAAGGACAATAATAAATATATTAGAATACTACAAAAAGCATCCAGGAAGCCAAGTGGCCTTGGTTTTCCTAGATGCACAAAAGGCATTTGACAATCTAAATTGAGATTTCATGAAGATGCAAATTAATTTGATGGATTTCAGCGGTAACTTTGTAAAAATGTTAAGTGCAGTATATGCCACGCAAAAAGCTAAAGTATTAATTTTTATTTTATTTTTATTTTTTTATTTTAATTACATTTATATGCCGCCCTTCTCAAGACTCAGGCTTACAATTTTTTGGAATACAACCCAGTGTGCTCAGCAATAGCCTTCATTCCATTGTATATGCCTGCTTATTACTAAGCGGCATTTTTACAAGGTCAGCTAATTGCCCCCAACAATCTTGGGTCCTCAATTTACCTACCCTGAGAGGATGGAAGGCTGAGTCAACCTTGAGCCTGGTGGGATTCGAGCCTACAGTAATTGTAGACAGCTGGATCTTAAGTGCAGGCATTTAACAGCCTGAGCCACCAAGGCTCATAATAATAAATGGTGAAGCAACCCAATCATTTGAGATAAGGAAGGGTGTCAGGCAGGGATGTCCTTTGTCACCATTGCTCTTTATAACAATCTTAGAAACGCTATTAGATAGAATTAGACTGAACAACAAAATTAAAGGAACAAAAATTAAGAACCAAGAGTACAAACTACAAGCTTTTACAGATGAGATGGTGCTTGTCATTGAAGATCCATTAGACACAGGTCCGACACTACTGAATGAAATAGATAAATCTGGCAAATTGGCAGGATTAAAAATTAACAGAAAAAACTAAAACTTTAGTTAAGAATATGATAAATAGTAAACAAAAGAAATTAGAAGGAAAAATGGGGTTACAAATTGTAAATAAAATTAAATATTTAGGTATTTGGATGAGAGCAAGAACATTAAATTTGAGGGAGGACAACTACATTAAATTGTTGAAACAGATTGGAAAGGATTTGGAAAACTGGAATAAAATGCAAAGTTCATTATTGGGTAGAATTGCAACAATTAAAATGAATGTACTACCTAAAATTTTATATTTATTCCAAACAATTCCAATATTAATGGATAATTTTTTTAAGGAATTAGATAAAATTGTTATGAAATTCATTTGGGCAGGGAAAAAAACAAGAATTAAAAAAACATATTTACAAGATAATAAAAGCAGAGGTGGCTGTGGACTACCTGCCTGGGAGACTTATTATAAAGCGGTGGCTTTAGTATGGATAAAGGATTGGATAAAGTTGGAGAATAAAAGAATTTTAACATTGGAGGGCCATGATTTACAGATAGAATGGCATGCATTTTTGTGGAATCCGAATAATAAAAGTCATACGTATTTTATGGGACATGTTCTACGAAAATCTTTAATTAAAATTTGGGCCGATATCAGGAGAAAGTATGTTAACAAGATTCCAAGATGGCTCTCAACTATGGAAGCGATGTTCCACCCAAATACTATGGAGATTAGTAAAAAGCTTAAGTACTATCAAATATTAGATAATAAAGGAAGACTTAAAACAATGCAGGAATTAGAAACACAAGGAATACTTATTGATAAGTGGTCTTACTTCCAAATTAAATTAAGATACAACGAAGATGTAAAGGAATTTGGAGTGGAAACAAAAGATTAGATAAAATTCTCTCGAGCCCTGAGAAAGGTCTGATCTCTAAATTATACAATTATTTACTGGAACATGAATTGGCGGAGGATGTAGTTAAAGGACCTATGCTAGCTTGGGAAAAAAATTTTGGCCATTGTATAGATCTGGATGACTGGGAAGAAATCTGGCAAAAAAATCTTACATTAACTAAATCAGTAGCACACAAGGAAAATTTGTATAAAATGATGTACAGATGGCATCTGGCACCCTCTAGATTGGCTAAAATATTTCCGACTGCCAATCCAAATTGTTGGAAGTGTAAAAAGAAATTAGGAACATATTTTCACTCATGGTGGACCTGCCCGAAAGTAAAGAAGTATTGGCAAAAAAATCAAAGAATGGATTGAAGGAATTATAGAGTGTGGGCTGGAGTTGAAACCGGAACTGTTTTTGTTGGGAATGATCAAAGGGGAGCTTTCCCCCAAGGTGAGATATTTGTCTATACATTTATTAACGGTGGCACGGATTTCACTAGAACAATACTGGAAGAACCGAGAGGTACCTCCGATACATATAGTTATCCAAAAAACTTATGAATGTGCTCAGATGGAGAGGCTCACATTAAAAATTAATGGAAAAGAGGACACAGATTATTACTTGATATGGGACAAATGGTACAATTGGGCAGACCAAAAGGGGAAATCTAAATAAAACAAAGGAACTTAGGAGACAGATTATAACTGGTTATAACTGGTTATAAATGAGAAATCTAATAAGAGTATTAAGTTTTCTACTCCTACATTATTGTTATTTTTTGTTTATTATATTTCTGTGTTTACTAAATATGCAATATGAAGGTAATATTTACTCAAATAGTTATATACTAAAGACAAGAATGGTAGTTTATTTGTTGTTTATTATGTTTCTGTGTTTACTAAATATGCAATATGAAGGTAATATTCACTCAATTAGTTATATTTTAAAGATAAGAATGGTAGTGTATATATGAGTGTTAATGATGATGCGCCAGATTTTGGTTAATAATGATTATCAGGACTTATCCAATTCAATATAAAATGTAAATAATGATGGTTTTTTAGCAGTTTTAAGGTATGTATGTCTTTCTTAATTTATGTAAATAAAGTTGTTTTTAAAATTAAAAAAAGAAAAGAAAAGAAAGGATAAAGGATCTGTAACCAATTGACACACTGTATGTATATAAAATGGAAGATGGTTTTTATGGGGGTTTTTTGTTTGTATGTTTGTCTTAAAATAAAAACTTTTTTTTTTAAAAAAAGATGAAATGAACTTGCTTGCTTGCTGAAGGCTGGAGCTCTGCTCTGAACTTGCAACATGTTTCTGTTTGAGTTTGCTCCATGTTGGAGAAATCTACCACTGGTTTGTAAAATCTACTTATGTTTATAAAGATGTTAAATGAAGCATCAGCCATCTGTGTTTATTTTTCTGGCACTGAATTATCGCTGCAAAACTCTCAATATATACAATTATTTGTAAGTACATCTAGTGCACAAATATGTAGAGGTAGGTACACATGAGATCACAGACATGTAGAAAAGAAGCACATACACACTTTTGAATTGTGCAACCTAATATGATGGCTGATACACACACACACACACAGTATGCAAATATTATTGAACTCCCTGAGTTATTTCTGCCACTGGCAGTTGCCGTGGCTGGCTGGCTGTACATAAATCAGTGGTATAAAAAAAAACCCTCTGCCAGTAGCAAAACCTAGCTTAGGAAACAGCCAAGTTCTTTGCATCCGCTCTGGTGAAGATTATTGTTTTGAAATGGAACTGTGACAACTTCCTTGGTTGGTAGAAAGAGATGTGTTGCAAAACCTTCTTAGCTCCCATAGCCATGGAAATTTCATATGAAAACAGGGAAAAGGAGGGGGGACAAAGCTGACGTCATGATGAGACGACGGGCGATTCCAGTGCTCCCAGGGCGCCATTGATACCACCACAGCTGGAAGGTCCACCTGGACCCAAACCATCCTGTAGAGACGGTGGTCGAGGAAAATGCAGCCTGCTGATCCCAGGGACACCTCAAAGTCCCTGGTTGATCCAGGTAAAGCTCTCTAATCCAGCTGTGGAAGGAAGCAGCCATTAAAGCTGCTGAAAGGTTGGAACACCTCCAGAACGGAAAAAGAAGAAGAAAGAAAGTGTGTCGGTTTTGGGTGAGATTTTTAATTTTTTTTTCTGGCAAACAGAGAGAACACCCTAAGGGGTGAAAGATTTTAGAAATATAGAAGACAGAAGAGGAAACAAGCGGCGAAATTGAGCCTGTCAAACTAATTAAAGCTATCTTATTGATTTTTAACAAGGACTTAATCTTTTAACTGGACTGGACTTTACAACAATTATTACAATTTTTAGCATTAACTTTAAAGAAATACTTTGTATTTCTTTTTCTTGTTGGTTTTCTTTTTTCTCCTTAAAAGGGAAATTTTCTTTTTAGAAACTTTTTAGAAACTTCTTTGTTACAGTATAACAAAGTGCTGAAAGCTAAGTAATGTGAAGCAATACTGCCACCTAGAGGCCGTTAAATTTTCTTTTGAAGGAACTGAAAATAATTTGATGGGAAAATTGTTTTAGTCACAGGCTGTTTACATTAAGATAAGATAGAAAGTAGAGCACTGAATAAATGTTTATGCAGGTGCTTCTCTTGTAAAACAATCTAAACAGCTGGAGACTGAAGTTGAAACAGACAAGATTACTGTGACCTTGGATTATATTTTGCTGAAACTTGTTGAAATTTTGATACTGTGCTTTGGACACTGTATGGTGGCTGTAATTTACTTTGTGATTCATCCTTAAACTGCAATTGAACTTTCTGTTTTTTCTCTTGCTGGCTGGTGGTCATTCGTGGCCTAATCTTTTTCTTTTTGGTTTTTTTTTTTTAACTATTAACTTGGCTTTAACCTTACTGTTGGAAAAAAATTTTTCCCCTTTTTTGGGTTTTTCCTTTTCCCTTTTAATACTATTTGTGGATTACCTTTTACCTTATTATCTTTTCTCCTTTTTCTTGTACTATTTTTAAATGTGGTGCTTTTATTTATTTTTTTCTTGTTCTCTACATTTTTACATTTCAGTCTTTCTGGCCTCTTGGATGAAACTGGTCTCTTTTCTTTTTCTTTATTATTTTCTTTTTTGAACTCTACTTTTATTTTTTCTGCAACTTTTTCTTTTTTTCCTCCCTTCTCTTCAATAATTGGATTAAGGTAAAGAAGAATCTGAAGACAATTGTTCCTGGTCTTGTAAGCAGATATTTTTGACTACGATTGCAACTAATCAGAGATGAAGAAAACACCCTCCTCTTTAAGCCCAACTACTCACCAGTCAATTTACACTATGTTACAGCAGGAGAAAGACAAAGAAAAAGAGAGGGAGAAGGAGAAGGAAAAGGAGGTTACATTACAAATGATAATGTAAGCAATACAAGAACAAGGAAAACTCCTGGAAGATAGAATGGAAAGAATAGAAGAGAGAACAGGGAAAACAGATGAGAAAATAGAGAACATACAACAAATGATGATGAAGAATGAAGAGAGATTCCAAAAAATAGAAGAAAAAGGAGACCAGACAGAGAAAAAAGTTGGAGAAATTGGTAACAGGCTGAAAGTGGTTGAACAAGACAAGAGAAGAGGAATGCTTGCCTGGGAGATGGAGAGAGCAGATTTTTATTTGAGATTTCAAAATATTGAAGAAGAAAAGGGAGAGAATCTCGCAGAAATAATGACAGAAGTGTTGGCAGGAGCCTTGGAGATATCTAAAGAGAAAAATGACAGATGGAATAGATGAAGTGTTCTGAGTGTTTACAAGTTATGCTATGAAAAATAAATTACCCAGAGAAGTCCATGTGAGATTCACCAAGAAGGCAATCAAAATGCAAATATTACAGAGAGTAAGGGATGACCCACTGAAATATAAAGGAAAGGAGATTATAGTCCTGAAACAAGTACCAAGAAAAGTGAGAGATTTGAGAAGAGAATATTAATTCTTGATGAAAATTCTAATCAAAAAAGAAGTGAACCATAAATGGCTGATCCCAGAAGGCCTAATATACACTTGGCAAGAGCAAAGACACAGAATGGACTCAATAGAGAAAGCAGAATTATTTTATGATGAACACTTTAGAGGGAAAGAAGAAGAGAGAAAACAAGAGGAGGAAATAGACAAACTTCAAAAGGAGATGGTTGAGATAAGAGACAAAGAAAAAAGAGATAAAAAGATACAGGAAGAAGGAGCAGTAGGTGGATGGGTGGAACCAAAAGAACCAAGAGAGCAAAGAACAATGAGGGCAATAAACCCTACATATAAAGTATAAACAATGGAAGAAAAGAAATTGATTACAATGAATATAAATGGATTGAACTCAGCCATCAAAAGGAAAAAAACATTGCACAAATTAGAAAAATTAAAATTAGATATAGTCTGCTTGCAAGAAGTCCATATTAAAAAACAACATGTCCAATTATTGAACTATCCTAGAATAGGTAACCTATATACCTAATTGGCACAACAAAATAAAAGAGGAGTAGTGCTATATATTAAGAATACAATTAAAGCTAAACTTACCTTCACAGATGAAGAAGGAAGAATATTGATGGTGGAAATAATTGACAATAACTTAAAGATGCTTTTAGTAGCCATATATGCACCAAATGAAAAGCAAGAAGAATTTTATAAAAAATTGCACAAGAAAATAATAGAATTGGAATACGATAATATATGTATTCTGGGAGACTTTAATGTGATAGTGGATATAAAATTGGACTATAAAACACAGAAAGTTAATAAACAAAATAGAAAGACATTTCTGAAATCTTTTTTTAAATTCGAGACATTTGGAGGGAAATGAATGATAAGAATAGATAATATACATTTTATTCTAATAGACATTTATCATGGTCAAGAATAGATATGATCTGGATGTCAATGGAACTAATCTCTAACAAGAAGTAAATATAGAAACAAGTACTTGGGCGGACCATAATCCAATATCGGTCAAATGGTAGGGACAAAAGAAAAGACCAAGATGGGCTTTGAATAATTTAATTTTGAAGGAAAAAGAATTTATACAAAATATGGAAAAAGAACTGACTTTTTTCTTTAAAGAAAATAAGAAGGAGGAAACTTCATTACAAAATGTATGGGATACTATGAAGGCCTATACCAGAGGCCTGATCATAAATTATACGAGAAGAAGGAACATTAAAAAAGACAAACACAACAAATATTAGAGGAAGACTACAAGAAATTGGAGAAAGGACTACGAAGATATCCATAAAAGAAGGATATTCAAAGTCAAATGGAAATAGTTAAACATAAAATGGGGTTGATGGAAAAAGAAGAACTAGCACAAAAAATTAGAGGAGGTAAACAGAACTTCTTTGAAAATGCAAACAAACCAGGCAGATGGTTCCCATATAAATTGAAAAAGGAGAGAAAAATGAAAAGGATAATACAATTAATAGATAAGCATGGAATGGTTTGTAATGGAAATGAGGGGAAAAAAGAAATAGTACAGAAGTACTATGAGAAATTATATGATCAAGAGAATATTGAAGAAGGAAAAGTAAAACAATATTTGCAAAAAGCAGAGCTACCCCAAATATCTGAGGAAACTAAGACAATGTTGGAAGGGAAAATAAGAATGATGGAACTGACAGAGGTGATAAATAGAGAAAATACTGGAAAAGCACTGGGTCCAGATGGGCTACCAGTAGAATTCTATAAGACTTTGCAGGAACCTTTAAATATTACAATGCTTGAAGTAATGAATGAGGTTTTGTCAAAAACCAAAATTCATGGACAGAGGTTTATATTATGGCCCAACCCGTAGCATGGTCAGATCATTATCTCCTACGGCTGGTCTTCCAACAAGCCGCCCCACACCGCTGGGATGAGGAGCCACTTAGATGGTTCCGCCCCAGATGCCTGATGGATCCGGAGAGGTTCCAGGCAGAGCTGGGGTTTCTTCCCGCATCCCTTACCCACAGCTCTGCTGAGGTCCTGGCAGCTGCCTGGCAACAGGCTGCCTCTGGGGCTCTCGACAGAGTTGTCCCCATGCGTCCCCTCACTCGTCGCAGATCCCAGGTGGCTCCTTGGTATACCAGGGAGCTCCGGGAGATGAAGCGTCATAGGAGGGGTCTAGAGAGCAGGTGGAGGTCATCCTGTTCCGGTTCCGACCGAGCCCAGTTAAGAGCCTATATTAGGACTTACCTGGTAGCTGTAGGAGCGGCGAGAAGGGCTTATCTCTCCACTCTCATAGCGTCCGCAGATAATCATCTGACCGCCCTGTTCAGGGCCACTCGCTCCCTCCTACAACCAGGGGGAGCAGTGGACCCATTGAGGGGTAGGGCTGAGGAATTTGGTCAATATCTGTCGGATAAGATCGCTTGGATCTGGGAGGGGTTGAGCTCTAATTTGCAGTGGTTCGACGAAGAAGGTGCAAGAAGTCCGGCCAATGTTATCTGGGCTGAGTTTGATCCTGTTTCCGAGGATGAAGTGGACATGATTATGCGACGGCTGAGTTCCACCACAGGTTTGTTGGACCCGTGCCCTTCCTGGTTGGTATATGCCTCCAGGGAAGTCACGTGCGGCTGGCTCCGGGCAGTGGTCAACGCTTCATTATGGGAGGGTTTTTTCCCCGCCGCCTTGAAAGAGGTGGTGGTGAGGCCCCTCCTGAAGAAGCCTGCCCTGGACCCAGCCGTATTAAACAACTTTCATCCGGTCTCCAACCTTCGTTTTTTGGCAAAGGTTGTTGAGAGTGTGGTGGCTCAGCAGTTTCCGCTTTTCCTGGAGGAAGCGGACTATCTGGATCCGTACCAATCGGGCTTCTGGCCCGTGTTTAACATGGAGATGGCACTGGTCGCACTGGTGGATGATCTCTGGAGGGCGCAGGACAGGGGGTTCTCCTCTGTCCTGGTCCTGTTAGATCTCTCAGCGGCTTTTGATACCATCGACCATGGTATCCTGTTGCAGTGCCTTGGGGGGCTTGGAGTGGGGGGCACTGTTTTGCAGTGGTTCTCCTCCTACCTCTCGGGGCACTCGCAATCGGTGTTGATGGGGGGGCACAGGTTGACTCCGAGGGCCCTCACTTGTGGGGTCCCTCAGGGGTCGGTCCTCTCGCCCCTTCTGTTCAACATCTATATGAAGCTGTTGGGTGAGATCATCCGTGGTTTTGGGGGTGAAGTATCATTAGTATGCTGATGATACACAGTTGTACATCTCCACCCCAAACCACATCAGTGATGCCCTCTCCGTGATATCCCGTTGTCTGGATGTGGTACAGATCTGGATGGATAGAAACATGCTTCGGCTCAATCTGGCCAAGACGGAGTGGTTGTGCATACCGACATCTCGGTCCAGTCAAGACATTCCATCTTTGGTCATGGGGGGAGAGGTGTTGCCCCCCATGGACAGGGCATGGAACCTGGGGGTTCTCTTGGACTCGCAGCTCAGGTTGGAGGAACAGGTGGGAGCTGCAGCCAGGGAGGCCTTTGCCCAGGTCCAGCTGGTTCGCCAGTTACGCCCATATCTGGACCGAGATGCCCTGTGCACGATCACTCATGCACTTGTTACCTCTCGACTCGACTACTGTAATGCTCTCTATTTAGGACTGCCCTTGCACACCATCTGGAGGCTTCAGCTGGTGCAGAATGCGGCCGCGTGGGTTGTGATGTGAGCTTCCCAATACTCCCATATTACGCCCCTCCTGCGCAACCTGCATTGGCCCTCCCGGTGAGGTTCAAGGTTTTGGTGTTGACATACAAAGTCCTTCAAGGCATGGGTCTGGGATATTTACGGGAGCGTCTCCTGCCGGCATCGAGAACCAACCACCCTGTGCGGACCCACAGGCAGGGGCTCCTCGGGGTGCCATCTGTGACCCAATGTCGCTTGCATGCCCCGGGAAGAGCCATTCTGTGGTGCCCCCCCTATGGAACCAACTACCTCTGGGACTGGTTTGGCCCCTGACCTCCGCACCTTCCGCCATGATTTAAAAACTTGGTTCTTTGAACAGGCTGGCTGCTGACTGGGGAAGGGTTTAAATTTTTAGTTAATCGGTGGTTTTAGCTCTATTTGACTTGTATTGTTTAATGTTATTTTAGGTAATTATTTATTGTTGGGTTGTTAGCACCCAAGTCCCTTCGAGAGGGGGGCATACAAGTCATAAATAAATAAATAAATAAATAAATAAATAAATAAATAAATAAATAAACAAACAACATAAACAGCTACTGGAATATCCCAAATTGGGGAAATTATTTGTAGCATTAGCACAACAGAAGAAGAGAGGAGTGGTGCTATATATTAAGGAAACAATTCAGACCAAGCAAATTTATAAAGCTGAAGAAGGAAGAATACTGATTGTGGGAATAATACTAAATCAAAAACGGGTTTTATTAGTTGAAATGTATGCTCCAAATGGGGGACAAGAACAATTCTATAAAAAGTTACATAACACTATTCGTGATACAGAATGTGACAAACTTTGTATTATAGGAGATTTTAATGCTATAATAGATAAAAATTAGATTACAAAAGTAACAAAAAAGGAAGGGAATTAGAAGAATACTACCTAGAACCTTTTTCAAATGGTAGAAGAGTTAAATATGCAGACTACATGGAGAGAGAGGAACCAGGAGAGGAAGCAATATACATACTACTCTAACAGACACCAATCCTGGTCTAGAATCGATATGGCATGGGTGTTGATGGAATTAATCTCTGAAGTAAAAGAAGTAGAAATAGATGCAAACCTCTGGGCAGATCACAACCCAATGAGAATTAGCTGGAAAGGCCAAAAGAAAAGTATAAGATGGACTCTAAATGGATCAATTTTAAGGGACAAAGAATTTAGACAGTTAATGGAAAAACAAATGAGATTCTTTTTTTAAAGAAAACATGAAAGAGGACACAACCTTACAAAACTTATGGGTCTTTGAGGTCTGAACGCCAACAGGCACAAATTTCCTCTGCCTTCTGTGTTCCCACCCTGCGCTGAAGTGAACCAAAAGGGCCAGGGTCTCCCTTCTGCTTGCAAACTCTGCCGAGTGCGACTCCAAACATTCAGCTCACATTTCACTCCTGGCCAGAGCCATTACCATGGTGGCAAGGAAGGTGTGTGCCCTGTCTGCTTTGCTCTCCCAGGCCAGAGGTGGGGCTCCACGCCACTGCCTCCCAGCCGGAGTGCCACATTTGCTTGCTGGTCACCTCCGAGGAGGGAGCTGCACTCAGGCCACCCGAGCCCCCACCACAGGAGGAGAGAGGGAGAGGGAAAAAGGGGTCTCCCTGACAGGATCCAGATTGGAGTTGCCTTATTTTGCATGGATCTCTAATGCTTGGCTTTGCCTGCCAGCCTCCACTCCTCCTCCACAGCCCAAGTGAAGCTGGGTAGGAGAGCATGGATGGATAGATAGATAGATAGATAGATAGATAGATAGATAGATAGATATGATAGATAGATAGATAGATAGATAGATAGAGATAGATAGATGGAAGGACAGAGAGAGAGAGAGATAGGATAGAGAGAGACACAGACAGAGAGAAGAGACAGAGAAAGAGAGAGAGAGAGAGAGAGACAGATAGAGATAAAGACACAGAGAGACATACAACAACAGAGAAGAGAGACACAGACAGACAGAGAGAGAGAAGAGAGAGACAGAAAGAAGAGAAGAGAGAGAGAGAGAGAAAGAGAGAGAGAGAAAGAGAGACAGAGAGAAAGAGAGGGAGAGGAAAGAGAAGGAGAGAGGGAAAGAGACACAGAGAGGAAAGAGAGGAAAGAGAAAGACAGATAGAGGAAAGAGACAAGAGAGAAAGAGAGCAGGAAAGAGACAAACAGAGAGAAGAGACAGAGAAAGACAGAGAGAGGAAGTGGAGAGAGAAAGAGACAAAGAGAAAGAGAGGGAGGGAGGGAAAGAGAGAGAGGGAGGGAAAGAGAGAGAGAAAGAGACACACACACACAGAAAGAGACAGAGATAGAGAAAGACAGAGACATGGAGAGAGAGAGAGAAAGAGGGAGAGAAGGAAAGAGAGAGAGAGGGAGGGAAAGAGAGAGACAGAGAGAGAGAAAAAAGAATAGAATAGAATAACAGAGTTGGAAGGGACCTTGGAGGTCTTCTAATCCAACCCCCTGCTTAGGCAGGAAACCCTATGCCACTTCGGACAAATGGTTATCCAACATCTTTTTAAAAACTTCCAGTGTTGGAGCATTCACAACTTCTGGAGGCAAATTGTTCCACTGATTAATTGTTCTGTCAGGAAATTTCTCCTTAGTTCTAAGGTGCTTTTCTCCTTGATTAGCTTTCACCCATTGCTTCTTGTCCTACCCTCAGGTGCTTTGAAGAATAGCTTGACTCTCTCTTCTTTGTGGCAGCCCCTGAGATATTGGAACACTGTTATCATGTCTCCCCTAGTCCTTCTTTTCATTAGACTAGACATACCCAATTCCTGCAACTGTTCTTCAACGGTTTCAGGCCCGGACACAGCACCGAGACAGCATTGGTCGCATTGGTGGATGATCTCTTGAGGGCTCGGGACAGGGGTTTTTCCTCTGTCCTGGTCCTTTTAGATCTCTCAGCGGCTTTCGATACCATCGACCATGGTATCCTTCTGCGGCAGCTCCGGGTTGGGAGTGGGGGCACCGTTACGGTGGTTCTCCCTTACCTTCGGACCGCTCAGCAGTCGGTGTTGACGGGAGAGCAGAGATCCTCCCTGAGGCCCCTTAGTTGTGGGGTCGGTTCTCTCACCTCTCCTGTTTAATATCTACATGAAACCGCTGGGTGAGATCATCCGTGGTTTTGGGGTGAGGTATCATCAATATGCAGATGATACCCAGTTGTATATCTCCACCCCAGACCAGATCAGTGATGCTCTCTCGGTGATGTCCCGGTGCCTGGAGGCGGTGCAGGCCTGGATGGGGAGTAATAGGCTCAGACTCAACCCAGCCAAGACTGAGTGGCTGTTCTTACCGCATCTCAGTGTTCAGTGGATGTGCCATCTTTGGTCATGGGGAGGTGTTACCCCCGTGGATAGGGCGAGGAATCTGGGCCCTCCTGGATGCACAGCTCAGTTTGGAGGAGCAGGTGGGGGCTGTGGCCAGGGGGGCTTTTGCCCAGGTTCGGCTGGTTCGCCAGCTTCACCCTTACCTGGACCGAGATGCCCTTCGAACGGTCACTCATGTGCTCGTCACATCCAGAATCGACTACTGCAATGCTCTCTACATGGGGCTTCCCTTGGATTACTCGGAGGTTGCAGCTGGTGCAAAATGCAGCCGCGCGGGCTGTGATGGGGTTATCCCAATACTCCCATGTTACACCCCTCCTGCGACCTGCATTGGTTGCCGGTTGCCTCCCGGGTTTCCTTCAAGGTGTTAGTAACAACCTATAAAGCCCTTAATGGCTTGGGTGCAGGGTACTTGCGGGAACGCCTCCTGCCTGCATCACAGTCCAATCGCCGCGCTCCCATAGGAGGGGCCTTCTGGGAATACCGCCGGTCGGGCACTGTCGGCTGGCGGTTCCCAGAGCTAGGGCCTTTCTGTGGGAGCACCCCCTGTGGAACCAGCTTCCTCGGATCTGCTTGGCCCCTGATCTCCCCTCCTTTCGCCGAGACCTGAAGACTTGGCTGTTTCAGCAGGCCGGCCTGGACTGACCATGGGGTGGGTAGTTTTAACAATGTTTGCCTATTTGTAATTTTATTGTTTTCGTTGTTTTGCAATTTTGACTTGTTTTTATTCGTTTTATTGTATATTTTTGTATGTTCGCCAGCCTGAGTCCTTCGGGAGTAGGGCGGCATACAAGTCTAAATAAATAATAATAATAATAATATGTTTTAGCCTCCAGTCCCCTAATCATTTTTGTTGCTCTTCTCTGCACTCTTTCTAGAGTCTCAACATCTTTTTTACATCGTGGCGACCAAAACTGAATGCAGTATTCCAAGTGTGGCCTTACCAAGGCATTATAAAGTGGTATTAACACTTCACGTGATCTTGATACTATTTTTTCCCACAAGTACTTTTTTATTTTAATTTACACATACACAACAATACATTAACAGTGTAGCATCAATATATCATGCATTTTAGTAAAGGCAAGCTTAATAATACCAATCATATCTCTTAATACACATATTCACATTAAATCAAAATCCTTCGTTGCTTATTTTCAACATTTCAATACTTTCTCCTAGTGCCAACCACCATATCAGTTAGACATAACTAGTAATTTCATTATTCAATTTCCTCATTTTTTTTAAATAAAAAAATTGTCATTTGGCAAGCATCCAGGTTTCACATCTCAATACAAACATGACCATATTTACCTATTCATTTTGTTTGTTCAATTTCATATCACATTAACCTTATTAGTATTAAATATTAAACTTATCCAATTCCAATTCATGTTATAACTTATTTCATTTTTCTTAGAATATTCTCATATCTTGTTTTACAACGTTATTTGAAATTCTCATCTCATTTCTATGTTCATTTCCCATATTACCTTTTTCTGTCATATTTGCAATTTTATCAATCCTTATTTTATTAATTCAAAATAGTCAGATTCTGCATTACATTTTCTCAATCACCTTATAAATCATCTATACATTACAAAAATATTTGTCTAATCAATTAATAATAGCAACTGATATTAATCTTTCCATAATGGTTCTCATTTCATCATCTTCCCCCCTTTTCTTATACATCACTAATCATCAATTAATATATGATATTTTTATTATAAATTCCCAATTCAATATTTATTCCATTAAATTCCATGTCTAGTATAGCAATAATTCTTTAATAACAGGAAAGAGAGGGGGAAAAAGAGAGAAACTAAAAAGAAAAAACCACATCAGTTACATACTTATCTATTTTCGGTACTTATTCATATACATCACAACTTATTACCTTGCGGAATCTCCTTCCTATCCTCTTTTTTTTTTCAACCATTGTCTCTTGTTCTTTGAACAATATAATTTCTTTTCATGCTCATTTGCTTCCTGTTTCTCTTTATTTTATGGTCCTTTCTTTTAATTCCCCTTTTCCCCATTCTTATTCCTCTCCATTTCTCATTCCAATTATTAACTTTTTCTCCCTCTTTTGATTTTTCTTTTGAACTTCCCTTTTCAGCTTTTCCTCTCCTTTTTCCATTTTCCAACCATTTTCCCTTTTATTATCACATCAGACCACACATTTTAATTTTAATTTTTTCCCCTGCTTAAATAATTGTTGATCCCTTTGTTCTTCAAAGCTGGACTCTTCTTTGTTAAACTCCTCCCCCTCTGGTTTACTTTGTTCTTCTACAAGCTGGGTTGCCATTTCTAATTTCTGTAATACGTAATTACACATTTCAAATCTAATTTTCATCATTTCCCTTATATCTTGCAAATCAGATCTCATTTCAACAAATACTTCCTCAATTGTATCTTCTCCTTTTTTCCTTTTCTTTCCTCTTCCCTAATTGATGCATTCAGTCCCAAAGTCCAGTATATTATTTCAGCCAGTGTCTTTTAAGTTTATTTTCAATAATCAATGTCCTTAAGTCTTTGTTCCAAATCTTCAAGTGGGCCCTTTTCCAACTGTTTCCCACAGTCACCGGGTGGTTCTATGTCAATATTTTCAAGTATCTTCCCCTTTGTAGTGTTCTAATGTTGCTTTCCAGGGTTTTTATTTTTTATAATGGAGTTTCTTTTACTTTCTTTTAAGTTCCAAAGTCCAATTTCTTAGAAAGACCAAGCACTTTTTTTTAAAGGTCACTGAAGTTTTTCCTGTACCATCAGGTGGCACTCTTTAGCCTTTTCCACAGTCCACTTCCTTAACTTTAACTTTCTTTGTTAAATATAGTACTTTTATTAAATTCGCTAATTTCAATCATTAGCTATTATTTCTTTTCATTTCAACACACTCAGTTTCAGCATTTAGTTATGCCCTTTAAGTGCCAATAATCCAAATAGTTGTCCAGTTTAATTTCTAATCCTTTGTTGTGTTCAAATATTTTCCTTTAAATTTTCTCCTCCAAATTAATCCAGTACAATAATTCAAGCCAATTTTATAAAATCCAATTTCCTTCTCACTTTCTTTGGTCGCAGCTTACACACACTTTCCTCCAATATAGTCCTTTATTTTTAATACCAGGGAACCTCAAAATCCATGCATTTTGCCTGGTTCACACTCCGCTTGCTACTTCTCCTCTCCAGCACAGTCTTAGTTTCCCAGGCTGTTCTTCGTCTTCATGGTGGCCATTTTATTTTTTAAAAAATAAATTGTATTAAGTTTTGAAATTTTAAAAACATAAAATAAAAACTTTATACATTATAATCAACATCAAGACATCTTTTATATCTCTTTGCATTCTTCAGTATATATATTTACTTATTCCTTTACCATTACACCTTACTCTTGCTATAAATCAACATCTTTTATCCTTACACATCAATCTTCTCTATAATATATTTATATATTTACATATTCCCTCATTCTTTTCCTAATTGCCATTTTATTTTCTTTTTATTTCTAAACCACTCATACCAGGCATACCAGGCCCTGTAATAAATTGAATCTTCTCTGTCTTTTATTTTCATCGTTAGCCTGTCCATCTCTATACAATCTATTTTTTTTTATAACCATGCCTTCCGTTGGAACCCTTTTTTCCTTCCAGAGTTGTGCGTACAAGATTTTTGCAGCTGTTAATATATGTAACATGACATATCTGTTTTATTGCATGTTTGTGTTGTTATGACTAATAAAAACATTTCCGGATTAAGTTCAATTTTCTGATTCGTAATTTCTTCTAGCCATTGTCTAATTAAATTCCAATATTTTTTCACCTCTTGACATGTCCACCAGGTATGGAAATAGGTGCCTTTTTCTTTTCCAGACTTCCAACATTTTGGGTCTGAGTTAAACATTTTTGCCAGTCTAGCAGGGTCTAGAAGGTGCCATCTGTAAAACATTTTATATTGATTTTCCCTGTATGCTGTAGATGTAATTAATTTGTAATTTGATCCCCACATTCGCTCCCAGTTTTCCAGGTCTATATTATGGCCAACGTTTTTCGCTCATATGACCATTGTCTCTTTGACCACCTCCTCTCCCATTTTAAAATCCAGTAGATAACTGTATATTCTTGAAATCATTTTCTTTTCCATTTCTTGTAGAATTTTATCTAATTGATGTTTTTCCATGGAGAAACCAAATTGTTCTTTGTCCTTTTTGTATCTCGCCTGAATTTGCATGTATGGCCACTAAACTATCTTTGTGTTTTGTTGCTGTAGTTCTTGTCTTGTTTTTAATCTTCCTTGTGTGTCTAATAATTCTTTATAAGTTCTCTTTTTTCCAAGGTCCAATACATTTGGGTAGATTTGTGCTTCCATAGTTGACAACCAATTCGGTATTTTAGTGTAATGATTTTTAAAAATCTGATTCCATGTCCAAATTAATGAATCTCTAATCGTATGGTTCTGAAAATATGCATGCTGTTTACATTTCCCATCCTATAAAAAACTATGCCACCCTCTATGCAAGTCATGGTCCTCTATTAACAATACTCTTCTATTTTCCAGATTAATCCAATCTTTGATCCGTACCATGGCTGTGGCTTGATAATACATTTCCCAATCAGGGAGTCCAAAGCCACCCCTTTCTCTTTTGCCCTGTAATAATTTCATTTTTATCCTGGCTTTGTTCCCATCCCAAACAAATTTGCTTATTATTCGATCTAATTCTTTAAAAATGGTTTTATCCAATCTTATTGGTACAGTTTGAAAGAGATATAGTATTTTAGGAAAAGTAGACAATTACCTAGATCCATACCAATCAGGCTTCCAGCCCGGGCACAGCACGGAGACGGCATTGGTCACACAGATGGATGATCTCTGGAGGGCTCAGGACAGGGGGTTTTCCTCTGTCCTAGTCCTATTAGATCTCTCGGCGGCTTTCGATACCATAGATCATGGTATCTTGTTGCGGCGGCTCGCGGGGTTGGGAGTGGGGGGCACCGTTTTACGGTGGTTCTCCTCCTACCTCTCGGGTGCTCGCAATCGGTGTTGGCAGGAAGGCAGAGGTCGAGCCCGAGGCCCCTCACTTGTGGAGTGCCCCAGGGGTCGGTCCTCTCGCCCCTCCTGTTCAACATCTATATGAAGCCGCTGGGTGAGATCATCCGGGGTTTCGGGGTGAGGTATCACCAGTATGCGGATGATACTCAGCTCTTCATCTCCACCCCGACCCATATCAGTGATGCCCTCCCCATGATGTCCCGTTGCCTGGATGCATTGTGGATCTGGATGGGGAGGAACAGGCTTTGATTCAATCCAGCCAAGACTGAGTGGCTGTACATACTGGAATCTCGGATTATTCAGGAGATACCATCGTTGGTCATGGGGGGAGAGGTGTTGCCCCCCCGTGGATAGGGTGTGTAACCTGGGCGTCCTCCTGGATACACAGCTCAGTTTGGAGGAGCAAGTGGGAGCTGTGTCCAGGGGGGCATGTGCCCAGGTGCGTCTGGTCTGCCAGCTGCACCCATACCTGAGCTGAGATGCCCTACGGACAGTCACTCATGCACTTGTCACTTCCCGAATCAACTACTGCAACTCTCTCTACATGGGACTGCCCTTGCAGACCACTCGGAGGTTGCAGCTGGTGCAGAATGCGGCCACGTGGGTTGTGATGGGAGTGCCCCGATACTCCCATGTTACACCTCCTGCGCAACCTGCATTGGTTGCCGGTTGCCTTCCGGGTGAGATTCAAGGTATTAGTGACAACATATAAAGTCCTACATGGCTTGGGTCTGGGGTACTTGCAGGAACATCTCCTGCTGGCATCACACTCCAATTGCCCTGTACGCTCCCACAGACAGGGCCTCCTTGGGGTACCATCGACCAGACATTGTCGGCTGGTGGTGCCCAGGGGTAGGGCCTTCTCTGTGGGGGCACCCACCCTGTGGAATCAACTCCCCTTGGACCTTCGTTTGGCCCCTGATCTCCGCTCCTTCCACCATGGCCTGAAGACCTGGTTATTTCAGCAGGCAGGCCTGGACTGAACCAAGGGGGCGGGTCTCTTCTTTTTAAAATAATTTTAATTGTTTTAATATTTAATATTGGGCTTGTATCGTTTAATTGTTTTTTAGGTAATTTATTGTATTGTATTTTATATTGTGAGCCGCCCTGAGTCCTTAGGGAGAGAGGGTGGCATACAAGTCTAATAAATTATTTTAATTGCTGCGATTTTCCCCAGTAGTGATAGTTGTAATTTCCCCCACATTTCCAGTTCTTGTTTAATTTGTATTATTAATTTGTCATAATTATCTTTTTTGATTGAAGAGCATCTTGCTGTTAACCAGATGCCTAAATATTTTACCTTTTTCACATTTTGCATTCCCAATTTTGTTTCTAATTCCTTTTTCTGCTTTTCTTTTAAAATTTTAGTCAATAATTTTGTTTTAGTTTTATTTATCTTAAGGCCTGTGACCTTGCCGAATTCCTCTATTTCCTTTATTAATTTTACTCCCGTATCCTCTGGATCTTCCAGAAAAAATACTATATCGTTGGCAAATGCCTGTACATTATAATGTTCCCTTTTAATTGTTCCTTTCCATCCTCTCGGGGTAGGTAAATTGAGGACCCATGATTGTTGGGGGCAATAAGCTGACTTTGTAAAAATGCCGCTTAGTAATAAGCAGGCATTTACAATGGAATGAAGGCTATTGCTGAGCGCATTGGGTTGTATCCCAAAATTGTAAGCCACCCTGAGTCTTCGAGAAGGCGCATATAAATGTAATTTAAAAAAAAAGTCCCTTTGATTTCTTCATTTTTCCTAACATTTCCCAATAAATTTTCTAAGGTAAGGATGAAGAGAAGGGGTGACATTGGACATCCCTGCCTTACTCCCTTGTTAATCTTAAATGTTTTGGTTCTATCACCATTCATTATTACGCTGTCTGTCTGTGTCGTATAGATTATCGAAATTAAATTTATAAATTTGCTGCCAAATTGCATACTTTTTAATTGTTGTATTATGAACTGACGATTAACATTGACAAATGCCTTTTGCACATCAAGGAAGACCATTGCCAATTGTTTCCCTGGGTTTGCTTCATAGTATTCTAATATATTCAATACCATTCTATTATTATTTTTAATTTGCCTATTGGGTAAAAATCCATTTTGGTCACTATGTATAATCTGGTTAAGATTTTTTTTCAATCTTTCCGCCATTATAGACATAAATATTTTATAGTCGACATTTAAAAGGGATATGGGTCTATAATTTTGGATTGATTGATGGTCTGAATCTTCTTTGGGGATCAATGTTATATATGTCTCCCTCCATGTCTTAGGTAATTTCGCTGTCGTCAGTACCTCATTATAGAGTTCTAATAATTGCATTTCTAACTTTTCTTTCTTTCTTTTTTTTGTAACAAGTTTTATTCAATTTTTCCAAAACAACATAAAAAAAGCTCTTTTCAGTGTACAACATAATTCCGAGTCACTCTTTTTACATGCAAATATGACAGTAATTATATATTCACTTTTAACATTCAACATCCTATCTTATCCATTAAGTAATGTTACTTTCCATCTAAATATCTTCTCAATTTGTTTCAATTTATTTCAAATATATTTCTTAAACCTTAGCATTTCTTTTTAATACCTCCTTTTCCAAAATGTTCTTTTCTCATTTTACCTCTCCACTTTTACATGAGAAAGAACTAACAAGTTAATTCTAATCATTTATTTTCATTCTACACATCTTCTCAATTCATTTCAATTTATTTCAAATGTATTTCTTAAATATTAATATTTCTTTTAAGTATAACCTTTTCCAAATTTTAAATGATGTTACTTTCCATCTAAGCATCTTCTCAATTCCTTTCAATTTATTTCAAGTATATTTCTTAGACATTAACATGTCTTTTAAACACATCCTTTTCCAAAATGTTCCTTTCTTATTTTACCTCCACTTTTACAAAAAAAAGAACTAACAAATTAATCCTAATCATTAATATTACTTTTATTCTAAACATCTTCTCAATTCATTTCAATTTGTTTCAATTCCTTTTCCAGAGTACTCTTTTCTCATTTAAATCACTAATATTTCCCATATCTTCATATTTATTCCCTTTTAATTCTTTTGTCTGTCAAATTGGCAATTCCACTGCATATTCTTTTCATAAGATCCAAATCAATACAAACTTATAATCATAAAGCAAAACATAGATTGCCCCCAGCTCTTTCTAATTTTGGGGGTGTCCCCTCAGTGGTTTATATATATCTTCATTCTCTCATCTATAATCCCTAATTAAATATCCATTTTACTTAATTGTAATAATAACCATTTCCTAGAAAAAATAAACTATTCTATATTGTACTTTTAAATCAGATTCTGCAGTATATTTTCTCCTTTACTTCCATAAGGTTTAATTATAATATTAAAAAGAAAGATAGAAAAAAAGAAACAATTAATCCATTTAACTAACCTGGTCACTGATATTACTCCCTTTTTAAACCTCATCACAATTCATTTCAATCATTTCAATATATACTAAACATTAACCCTTTTTCTAACAATAAGAAAAAACAAAACAAGAAAATACATACATTCATCTTCTAAGAAAATATCAGTGCCCTCCTTTCTCTCTATGGCCTATATTCTATAATTTATAATCACAAAATACATTATTACTACTTCTCATACCCATGCAAAATCCCCTTTCTTAATTCATTAACCAGTATCCTCATCTATAAATCCTAATTAAGTATCTATTTTATTTGATTATTATATTTTCTCCTTTTACTTCCATAAGATTTTGTTTATAATGTTAAAGAAAAAAAAAGTAGAAAGAGAGACAATTAATCCATTTAGTTAATCCTGGTCACTGATATTAATCTCATTTTAAACTTCCTCACAATTCATTTCAATCATTTTAATATATACTAAACATTAACCTTGCTTCTAACAATAAAAAAAGAAAAAGAAAAAAAAACATACATTCATCTTCTAAGAAAATATCAGTGCCCCTCCTTTCTTTCTATGGCCTATATTCTATAATTTATAATCACAAAATACATTATTACTACTTCTCATACCCATGCAAAATCCCCTTTCTTAATTCATTAACCAGTATCCTCATCTATAAATCCTAATTAAGTATCTATTTTATTTGATTATTATATTTTCTCCTTTTACTTCCATAAGATTTTGTTTATAATGTTAAAGAAAAAAAAAGTAGAGAGACAATTAATCCATTTAGTTAATCCTGGTCACTGATATTAATCTCATTTTAAACTTCCTCACAATTCATTTCAATCATTTTAATATATACTAAACATTAACCTTGCTTCTAACAATAAAAAAAGAAAAGAAAAAAACATACATTCATCTTCTGAGAAAATATCAGCGACCCTCCTTCTCCTTCTATATTCTAATCACAAAGTACCGACTATTCTACCTTTGCTGAATCCCTTCCTTAATTCATTAACCAGTATCTCTATGTATTCTAGGCAAAAAATATTCTCTTTTACCACAGTCCCATATTTCTTTTCTGTTCCTGTTCCTCAACCTCTCTTCCTTTTATTCTCCCATTCCTTTTCTTCCTCTGAGTTATCTCTCTCTCTATATATATGTTTTCCTTCCTTTTACTTTCTGCTGCTTTCTGTTCTTTTACAAGTATTCCCGTTTAGTTACTTTCTTAAATCTCCCATTTTTAACCCCCTTCTTTTCAGGAAATTCTTGGTGTTGATTGTCTGTTTAAGATGGCTTCTTTGACTCCTCCTTCTGAGGTTTCATAACCTTCAATCGCCATTTCAAAAACTCTTAGTTCAGAGACAAGTGATTCACCTCTCGCATGTATTAGTTCTTTAAAGTTTTTAAGTTCCATTTTTAAATCCCACAAAGATACCATCGTTGCACAATCTTATGTTTTGTAGTCATTACAGTCCACAAATCAGGTTCTCTTTTTCTTTCTTCTTCTTGAAATTTTCTGTATTCACAATTATTCCACAACTGGGTTTATAGCAAAGTCACCAATCAATTCAGCATTCCAAGTCTTTCCTTTTATTATGGTTCAATTTTCACTTTCTGTTGTTATGTTATTTCAGTATTTCCTTTTCAGAATATCAAATCAGGTTAATAGAAAGATAGGAACTTCTCTTTTCCAACTTGAAGTTTTTTTTTTTAATTACATTTATATGCCGCCCTTCTCTGAAGACTCAGGGTGGCTTACAATTTTGAGGATACAACCCAGTGTGCTCAGCAATAGCCTTCATTCCATTGTATATGCCTGCTTATTACTAAGCGGCATTTTTACAAAGTCAGCTTATTGACCCCAACAATCTTGGGTCCTCAATTTACCTACCCCGAGAGGATGGAAGGCTGAGTCAACCTTGAGCCTGGTGGGATTCGAGCCTACAGTAATTGTAGGCAGCTGGAACTTAAATGCAGGCATTTAACAGCCTGAGCCACCAAGGCCCCAAATTTTGTCCACAGGATGACACCCTCCGTTATACAATGTCCTCGCCTTTTTGCCCCCCAATTTTATTGTCCAGGGCTTTCCAAGCCTTGATGTTCCAAACCAATCAAATCTCCAATTAAATATTTCCCCCTCCTTTTTAATGTTCTTAAATCCAGCTTTAAATTATATCTGTTTGTTTCCACTGTATTTTAATGCAATTTGTTTGATTATTTTGTTCCGGCTTCTTCCTATTCCGGTTCAAAGCCCCACTCAGCTGTAAAAAGTATTTTCACTGTTTTCCTTCTATTTCTAATTCCGCCGCTTTCTTTCTTTAAAAAAAATTCTTTAAACATCAATCCCAGGGTACCTTTTAAATCAGTTGTTGTGCCAAATTATCCCGGTTCTTATGTTGTCCACTTCTTTCTTCCCTCCTGCACAAAGCTTAGTCCGGCTAGGTCCACCTCTTCAGGGTGGCCTCCCCCCATGACCTGGGTAATTTTGGGTAATTTTGCTGTCATCAGTACCTCATTATAGAGTTCTAATAATTGCATTTCTAACTTTTCTTGAAGCGTTTTGTACAGTTCCCCTGGGAGACCATCCTGTCCCAGTGTCTTATTGTTTTTCTGTTTCAGGATTGCTTCTTGAAGTTCTTTTAGTGTTATTTCCATCTTTATCTCTTCTCTATCCTCTTCTGGGATCGCAGGTAGCCCTTTCTCTTCTAAATAATGTTGGATATTTCCCTCTGGTATGTCTTCCCTACTATATAAGTCCTCAAAAATGGTTTTAACGATGTACTTTCAGCATCTTTCAATTGCTGGATTGCTCTTTTTTCTTTTTCTTTCTTAAGCCTATATGCTAGCCACCTTCCCGGCTTATTCGCATGTTCAAAATAGTTCTGTTTTATCTTTTTCATATCCTGTAGCCAATCATCTTGTTCTAACATATTCAGTTTATGTCTAATCATTATCCTCTCTGTATTTGCTTTTTTATTATGTGGTGTTTTTTCCAGGGTTTTTTCTAATTCCTTAAGAGTATCTAGTAATTTAAATTGTTCTCCTTTTTCTTCCTTGTATTTACATGTATTATATGAGGTTGCTAGGCCCCTAATATATGCTTTAGTCGTATCCCATAAGCTTGGAATTGATTGTTTTCTATTTTCTTTCAGGAAGAGGACCAATTCTTTTTCCATCATCTTGACACATTCTTTTTCTTTTAGGATCTCCTTTTTTTAAAATTTATAAACAACTTTATTCACAAAAAATTAAAAACATACATACGAACGTACAACAAAAAAGATATATAAATAGCACATAAAGCACTTTTCTTACTTTTACATTGGATATCAAATTTGATAAAGCGTAATAATCAATAGTTACTAATAAATGGCGTATATTCATTAACACAATATTCTACTATTTATTATCATTGGATTATAACTGTTAATTAATCTATATAACCTTCATATTATTTATATAATAAAAGAGATTATTATGATTATACATTCCATATATACAGCTGAGTATAATATGTTTCCTAGGTTCATTTCTTCTTCATAATCTTTTTCTAGTGTTCCACCCAGTTGTACCATTTACCCCATATCTGATAATAGTTTGAATCTTCCTTCCCATTTAGTTTAAGCGTGAGCCTCTCCATTTCAGCGCACTCATATGTTTTTTTAATAATAATGTGTAGAGGTGGTACATTAGGTTTTTTCCAATATTGCTACTGAAATCCAGCGCTGTTAGTAAATGAATAATCAAATATCTCTCTTTAAGGGGATAATCCCCTTTAATCATTCCCAGGAGAAACAGTTCCGGTTTCCACTCCAGTCCGCATTTTATAATTTATTCTATCCACTTTTTTATTTCTATCCAGTACTTCTTTGTCTCAGGACATGTCCACCAAAGATGAAAATAAGTACCTATTTTCTCTTTGCATTTCCAACAGTTTGGGTTTGCTGTGAAATATTTAACTAATTTAGAGGTGCCAGATGCCATCTATACATCATTTTATAGAGATTTTCCTTATGTGATACTGACTTTGTTAGTATGAGATTCCTCTGCCAAATTTCCTCCCAATCATTCAAATCAATATTGTGTCCAAATTTTTTTGCCCAAGCTAACATTGGTCCTTTCACCATTTCCCCAGCCAATTCGTGTTCTAATAAATAATTATATAATTTAGATATCATATTTTTCTCTGGGCCCAAAAGTATTTTATCTAATTGTGTGTCTTTTATTTCAACTCCAAATTCCTTTACATCTTTATTATTATTTATTTATTTATTATTTGAACTTATATGCCGCCCCATCTCCGAAGACTCGGCTGACTTACAATAAAAGCAAAGAACAATAAATACATTAAAAAACAATTAAATCAAAATTATAAGCCCAAATATTTATAAAATGAATTAAAAATTAAAAAATAACCCTCCCCAAAGGGTCACAGCCCGGGTTGGTCAAATAACCAGGTCTTCAACTCATGGCGGAAGGTGGGAGGTCAGGGGCCAGGCAGGCTCCAAAGGCAGTTGATTCCAGAGGTCAGGGGCAGCAACTTGGAAATAGGACCAGTTATCAATAGTTATTCCTTGGGTTTCTAACTCCTGTATCAATTTTAGTCTTCCTTCATTATTTAGAATTTGGTGGTATTTAAGCTTTTTATTTATATCTATCATATTGGGATGAAACATTGCCTCCATCGTTGAAATCCATCTCGGAATTTTAATATAATATTTCTTTCTAATATCTGTCCAAATTTTAATCAAAGATTTGCGCACTACGTATCTAGTAAAATATGAATTGTTTTTATTATTCAGATTCCACAGGATTGTATGCCATCCTACCTGCAAGGCGGGGTCCTCTAGTGTTAAAATTCTTTTATTTCCCAATTTGATCCAGTCTTTTATCCAGACTAATACCATCACTTTATAATAGATCTCCCAGTCAGGGAGTCCAAAGCCACCCCTGCTTTATCTTGTAGATAGATTTTTTTTATTCTCACTTTTTTTCCTGCCCAGATAAATTTCATCACAATTTTATCCAATTCTTTGAAAAAAATTTTGTCCAGTAGTATTGGAATCATTTGAAACAGATAGAGAATTTTAGGTAAAATATTCATTTTGATCGTTGTTATTCTGCCTAATAGTGAAATTTGCATCTTGTTCCAATTTTCCAAATCCTTTTCAATCTGTTTCAATATTTTAGTATAATTGTCTTCCTGTAAGGTTAATGTTCTAGCTCTTAACCGAATACCGTGTTTCCCAAAAATAAGACACTGTCTTATATTTTTTGGCTCCCAAAAACACACTAGGTCTTATTTTCGGGGTAGGTCTTATATATTTATGGTGCCAAATAGTGGGTGTGAGTGTGTGTAGGGGGTGTTTGGTGGGTGCAGTTGCTCCTGAAAAGTCTTCCTGGAACTGGAGATTTACACTAGGTCTTATTTTTGGGTGGAGGTCTTATATTAGGGCAGGTTTGAAAATAGTGCTAGGTCTTACTTTCGAGGTAGGTCTTATTTTCGGGGAAACACGGTATCTAGATATTTAATCTTATTTACAATTTGTAATCCCATTATTTCTTCTAATTTTTTTGTTTACTATTTGTTAAATTTTTAACTAACATTTTGGTTTTTTCCTTATTAACTTTTAATCCTGCTAATTTGCCAAATTTATCTATTTCATTTAGTAGTACTGGTCCTGAATCTATTGGTTCCTCTATGACAAATACCATGTCATCAGCGAAAGCCTGCAATTTATACTCCTGACTTTTCATTTTAGTTCCTTTAATGTCTTTATTCAATCTAATTCTATCCAATAATGTTTCTAAAATTGTTATAAAAAGCAGGGGTGACAATGGACATCCCTGACACCCTTCTTTATTTCAAATGAATTAGTAGCCTCAACATTTATTAGTACATTTGCCTTTTGTGTGTCATCTATTGCATTTTTGCAAAATTACCACCAAATTCCATCAAATTAATCTGTTTCTTCATGAAATCCCAATTTAAATTATCGAAAGCCTTTTGGGCATCCAGGAAAACCAAGGCCACTTGGCTTCCTGGATGGTTTTCATAATATTCTAATATATCTATTACTGTTCTTGTATTATATCTAATCTGCCTCATGGATAGGAATCCATTTTGATCCGAATTAATTTTATCACTAAACACTCTTTTTACTCTTTCCGCCATTACTGTCATAAAAATTTTGTAGTCTAAATTCAAAAGAGATATCGGCCTACAATTTCTTATTTGGTTGGCATCTGCACCCTCTTTGGGAATCAGTGTTATATACGCTTCCTTCCATGATTCTGAAATTTTAGCTTCCTATTATTATTATTATTATTATTATTATTATTATTATTATTATTATTATTATTAGACTTCTATGCCGCCCTATCTCCTGAAGGACTCAGGGCAGCTTACATTAAAAGAACAATACAAAAATTAAAACAGAATTAAATTCAATAAGAAATCTCATTAGGCTAAGAACAAAGCTAACTACTAAAATTCCATCCCCATCAGTCGGGTTGGCAAGCTGGAAAAGTCATGTCTTTAGGTCAATAATACCTCATTGCAGACTTCTAACAACACATTATCTAATATTTCTCCTAAGTCTTTATATAGTTCACTTGGAAATCCATCTGGACCCGGCATTTTGTTGCTTTTTTGTTTTTTAATCACCTCCTTTAATTCATTTAAGGTTATTTCTTTGTTAAGCAACTCCTTTTTATCATCTGATAATGGGTGTAAAGTTCCTTCTTTCAGGTAATCTTCTACTTTATTTGGATCCACTATATCTTGCTTATAGAGACCCTCAAAATACTCCCTAACAATTTCCTTTTTTTCTCCAAATCCTTCTCTATTGTTCCGTTTTTATCCTCTAATTGATATATCATTCTTTTCTGATTTTCTTTTTTCAATTTGTACTCTAACCACCTACCAGGTTTATTAGCATGTTCAAAATAATTTTGTTTTATATATTGTAATTTCTTAATTAATTCCTCCTGTTCTAAGATATTCATTTCGTGCTTAGCTAATACTAATTCATTTCTAATTTGCTCGTCTCCCAGGTCTTTCATTTGCCTATTTTCCAGATTTTCTTTTTTTTTTTTTTGTTAAAGTATTTTGTCTTTCCCATCTTTTCTTATTTCTATTTGCAGTGTAAGCTATAGATATTTCCCTTAAATATGCCTTTGTTGTGTCCCATAGATTCTGCAATGAGGTATCCTCTTTTTTATTAAATTTAAAAAAATTAATTAGTTCTTCCCTAACTTTTTGAATGTAGTTTTCTTCTTTCAATAATTGCAAATTCAATGTCCATCTACTTCTGTTTGGATCGGTCTCTCCAAATTATCTGTACTGGATTGTGGTCTGCCCAAATATTAGTTAAAATCTTTATATCTTGAATCTCCTTATTTAACTCACTATTTACTCATGCCATATCTAACCTAGACCACGATTTATGCGTGCTGGTGTAGAAAGTAAACTGAGACACTCCTGGGTTCCTTTTCCTCCACACATCCACTAATCCTAATTCTTCGACCATCTCAAAAAATCTCTTAGGCAATATATTCCGTTTTTTATATTGTTTTTGTTCACATACATAATCTTGCTTATTGTTTGTTATTGCATTATAATCACCTATTATACAAATTCTCGGTTTGCCAATTTCTATAAATTTCTCATATACAGTTTTAAAAAATTCATTCTGATTTTTTTGGGGGGCGTAAATCCCCACTAACAATGTCTTTTTGTTTTGTATAACCACCTCTACCATTAGTATTCTCCCCATTGTGTCGTTATAAATCAATTTTGAAGTAATATCCTCTTTGATATATAGTACAACTCCTCTTTTTTTTCCCTTCTGCCAATGTTGTATACATTTTCCCCAATTTTTTGTTTTGTAAATACCTCTGATCCTGTGTTTTAATATGAACCTCTTGGAGACATATTATATCCGCTCTTTGTTTCTCTAGTTTGAAAAATATTCTTTTTCTCTTAGATGGATCATTCAATCCATTAATATTGATAGATATTAATTTCACTCCTCTTTCCATTTACCCCTTAACTTCTATCCCTAGTTAAGTTTGCTTGTTGTTTGACTTCTAGTTCTCACTCCTATTTCTTCTCTAACAAGTATCTCTTCATCTCCTTCCCTCTCCTTCTCTTTCTCCCTCCCTCTATTTCTAGGTTGCAATTCTTCATGGCTCGAGATCTCTGGGTCCTTTCTGCTACTCAGTTCCTCCTCTGTTCCTCCTATTTGATCAAAAAATGTCTGTGCTTTAGTTAGACTATCTATTTTCACTCTTTTCTCTTTCCATGTTACCAAAATACCTTCTGGGATACTCCATCTAAAAGATTTTTTTTTGTTTAGATATTTCGTAAGAAATCGATAGTTCTTCCTCTGTTCACGGACTCTCCTTGGCACCTGTTTTAGCACAATTACTTCCCGACTCTTCTATTTCATCATTTCATCTCTTGTCATCCTATAGATTATATCCTTCACTCGACTCCTGGCTAACCTAATGTGGACTTCTCGGGGAAGTCTGTGCCATCTCTTGTGCTTCATATATACTCTATATACATCATCCAGCTCTCTCACCATCTCATTTTTATCTTCTTTTAGGAGTTCTGCTAATATTTCCGCCATTACCAAAGTTATATTCTCATTTCTCTCTTCCTCCACATTCTGGAATCTGAGATAGTAGGAGGCCCTGTCCATCTTGAGGTGGATTAAGGTCTTATTTGTGTCTTTGTGCTGGTCCGTAAGCTTTTGTTCAATACATTCCACTTTCTTCTCAGTTTGATCCACTTGTTTTTCAATTGCTGTAATCTTTTCTTCATTGATCTTAATCGTTTCCTGTAACTGGCCTATTTTCCCATCCAGATTCTTAATTTCACTTTTCATTTCCCCTATTTCGTTTTTTAATTCTATTTTCATTGTTTCTCTTTCAGCTTTACTTTCCATATGATTTTTGGACATTGACTCCTGCAAAGCCAGCATCATACTTTGAATTGCTAACAATGTAGCTTGGACTGACTGGGTACCGGTTTGGGTATTAGATTTTTCCACAGCCAACATCTCTTCAATCGTTCTTTGAGTCGATGAAGTTGTGGGAGTGGGTGGTGTTACAGTTGATACCAATTTTTCCCCGGTTTTCGTAATAGTGGTAGTAGTGCTAGTCATATCTTTAATAATTCTCTGCTGTTCCTCCACTATTCTAGGTATGTTTTCCCAAATCGTATTGCCAACTACCATCAACCTTATCTGACCTTTTCAGGTTTAATTTTCTCAATTATTTTTCGTCTAGCACTGGGTTTAATATACTATTTAATCTTAATAAATACAATATATTATCAATCCTTAAATATTCTAATATTAATTAATTACTCAAATATATTAATATTTAAATATCCTTCTATATTATAACAGTAAAGTTAATAATTCAAATTAATACTTTTTAAATCCCAATAGATCACAATATCCAACAGAGAGAGGGTATAAGAGAGAAGGGGGAAGAACAATTAATTAAATTATCATTGTATTATTCAACATACTAAATTCATTAATCAATATTCAATCACATATATACAGGTGAAACTCGCAAAATTAGAATATCGTGCAAAAGTTCATTTATTTCCGTAATGCAACTTAAAAGGTGAAACTAATATATAAGGTACACTCATTACATGCAAAACAAGATAGGTCAAGCCGTGATTTGTCATAATTGTGATGATTATGGCTTACAGCTCATGAAAACCCCAAATCCATCTCAGAAAATTAGAATATTACATGCAATCAATAAAACAAGGATTGTACATAGAACAATATCGGACCTCTGAAAAGTATAAACATGCATATGTACTCAGTACTTGGTTTGGGCCCCTTTTGCAGCAATTACTGCCTCAATGTGGCGTGGCATGGAAGCTATCAGCCTGTGGCTCTGCTGATGCGGTTTTGGTCCGCACTTGGAGGGCTGCTCATTGTTAAGGCCAAATACATCAAGAAGACTCCACGCAGGTTCTTCCTCGGATGAGCTGACCCCGACACAGAGTCCGGGGGGCTCTTTTATTGGGTGAGTATAGGCGGGGTTAGTAGAGCATACTATGAGTACATTTTTCCATAAATGCAGGTGCAAAATTTGTGCGAGCAGCAAGCAAAAGGTTACAGTTTGTGGTTATGTGGTTGGAACAGGATATGTAGAAACAGACAGACAGTGCAGCTACATTCTCCGCTGCTAACTTCCTTGTATGTGGTTCAGCTTTTACAGAAGCCTGCACACACAAGTTTTAATGGCTAATACAAAAGCAATTAATGATTTTATAGCAACATCTCCTCCGTTTTTGTTTTTTGGAAGGTAATCAGCACTGACCTATGCCTAAGGATCCTCATGAGACCATACACTCTCCAGCATGGTGTCAGAGCAGACCTGACGGCAGTTCAGTCAGGGCCTTCCTCATCAGAGGATAGGCAATCACAAGGAGGTTTCAACATGGGGGCAGTTAATTCATGCTGAAGCAGCTGGACAGAAGTGGAGGTTAGGTAGGCCTCCAGGACATAACCATAGACACAATATTGGGGATACATTGGATACAGCAGCAGAGAAGCACAAAAATCAAGGGGGTTTCAACAGGGAAGGGGGGCCAAATACATAAGATTCAATAGCAAAATAAGTGTGATCAACAAAACCAGAACATACATAACGTCCAAGTAATGGAGGCGTGCTGAGAAAAGAGAGATAAGCCGTACAACAGCCTCCAGGATTGAAACAGCAAGTCCACCTGGAATAAGTCATGGTGTAAGATGAACTAGGCAACCATCCGCTGGGGCCTGACCAGTTCATGCTGCATACTGGGCGAGCAACGGGGCAGTGGATGGAGACAGTAGAGGGCTGAGAGGTCCAGATGGACAAGGTCGACCAGGTGACTTCCTCAGTTCCTAGCTTGAAGGAGGCATGTGAAACAGGGTCGGCAAGCAGGACAGCAGAGGAGACCAGAAGGCACAGGAGCACAGGAACCATCTCCGCCAAATGCTGTGGCTTGTGGCTCAAGGTTACTTCACAAGGTAGGGTCTGGTGTGTCTGGCAGGAACCCAAAGCACTCGGTCAGGTAGTTGGATGGCTGCGTAACCTCGCCCCCAGGTGATGAGATCGGCAGGCCCTTTCCAAGTCAGGTCAGGTAGGCAACGATAATACACCTGTGGTTTGGGTAAATCTGCAGAAGAGGGAGAGGAAAAATGGCGCTCTGCAGCGGTAGTTAGCGGTGGCAGTTAGATTAACAAAATTCAGAGTATATAAGCATAGGTTCAGGGTGTTTTGTATCGCTGGGAGGCCAGGGATTTTCCCCTGTTTCAAATATTGATTGAGTGCATGTTTAAGTGTCTGGTTAGCGCACTCTGCCAAGGCCTGGCCCTGGCTGTTGTAAGGTATTCAAATTTGTGGATAATATCCCATCGATTACAAAACTCTGACATGGCAGAGCTTGTGTACAGGACCATTATCAGTTTTAGCTCTTTTGGGTGTCCCAATGATGCAAAGGTTTGAATACAGTGATTGATCACATGTTTAGAGGCCTCTCTGAGGAGTGGCCATAATAAACCCTGAAAAGTATCAACGGAAACATGTAGATATTTCCAGGGGCAAAAGGAGCATATTGGGTAACATCCATTTGCCATATTTGGCAGGCCTGTGTGCCTCTGGGGTTGACTCCCATAGGAATAGCAATAGCCTGCTGACTACAAGTGGGGCATTGCTGCCGTATGGCCGCTGCCTCAGCAGCTGTAATACCAAATTGTTTAATGAGCTTTTGTATTTTGGTGAAAGTATGAGTGGCTTTCCCAAGGTGTCACAGGTTGTAAAGGCAGGATCAAATGCGCGGCTGCATCGTCTGCCCTATTGTTACCTTCTTGGAGCACACCAGGGAAAGGTTGGTGGCTCCTAATATGAGCGACAAAAATGGACAATTTCATTCTGCAATTAGGGACTGCAGAGTACAAAATAATGCCAATAAATCAGGTTCAATAGATGGTGATAGGTATGAGCCAAATATTGTTAAAAAATTTGAGAAACATACAAGCTATCGAGAATCAAATTAATTGGGTCTTTAGAAAAAGCTGAAATGCCAAAATTGCAGCGGCCAATTCAGCACGCTGCAGATTTTTGTGGTGGCGTTGTTTTGTCTTAAAAGGATTAAAGAGGGGGTTTGGAGATAGCTTGCAGGTATGGTTTCAGGAGAAAGAAAAATAACACATCAGTATTGCAGTTACTAAACAGATAAATCAGTTTCAATAAAATGGAGACACAACAGATGAGAAAGGGAAAAACTGGATTCAAATGCTTCATGAAAAGGATGAACAGGTAAAATCATTTAAACACACAGTAAATGCAAGGATGAAACTTTTCTTGTAAATGAACTTAGAACATTCGTTAATAACCCTGGGTTTTTCTTAAAAGCACAGAGAGGAGAGAAAATTTAACTCTGTTCCTCATCCGGTCTAATTGGCCAGATCAGACCGGAAGAAGACAATCTCTCAGTGTTTTTAATTCTTAACAATTTAAATTTAATATCCGAAGGGATCAGAGACACTTAACAGTTGCAACAGTTACCTCTAGGACACACAAAGTCTTAGACACACACATGCTGCACACATACCCACACACAAAGACACAGAGGAAAACAAAACTCTGAGGTTTACAAACACACACTGATCATTCCCACAATAAATCTCTCAGTTAAATTGGGGAAGGCATAAATTTTAAGGAACAAACCACATGGTAGCATAGAAGATAAAGAGACAGATCTTTTAAGACTTTTAGAGGCAGAAGCACGATGTGGGGCACTTGAACCCCTGCTGCATTTTGAGTATATTCCAAGGGACATAAGGTTAGTTTTGCAAGGTCCGTTGAATCTAAAAGGCCCTGCTCATGGGCTTCTTTGAGCCCTTTTCTTACTGCCCATGGGGACAGAGGATGATTCTCCAGCCGCACGGCCAATTTTGACGGAGAGGGCGCTTGGAGGTTTGTTCTCTGCCAACAGGGACTTGGCTTTTTGTCGGGTTTGTCCTCTGGGGAGGACAAATCTGTTTTTCTTGATGAGGGGGTGCTGGCTGACCAAACCCTCCTCATGAATTGTCTTAATTGGGATTGGTTCTAATTGTGGGTCAAATTGACCATTGCCAATCGGACGAGTTGTACAGGATAAAGGGAACAGTTACTTAGTTCGTCCATGTCCAACAAGCCTTGTTGAGCTTGTATCATTGCTTTTGCAATGGCTCCCATAGGAGATGAATTAGTCACTGGTGCCAAAGGACACCGACAGTGATTTTACTGTGGAGGTAGGAAAAGCTTCTATGTCTTTTCCTTCTGGTTGGGCAATTTTTCATGTTTTGGTTGATATGGCGGTGGCTTTTCTTTGCAGGTGGCATCAGAAAACGCAGTGTCATGGATTTTAGACATTCCATGATAATTTGCCATGTCGCTAAAATTTTGGGTGGGGCTCTAGGTTGTTCATGGAAATGAGTTCCCAATTTTATCCATACTGACACCTTAAGTGAACCCCTTTCTGGATAAGCGGACAATTAGCATAAACATAACTCAACAATTTACCAAATCTTTCTTTGAGGATAAAGGTAAAGTTTTTTCCTGGTTTTTGATAATCACAATTGAACTTTTGGTTAACTCCCTAAGTTCTTGTAGGTGCGCAGCCTGTGACTTAGAGAATTTTCGCCCATACTCACTGAAAGGGAGGATTCCACTGGCTGGGATCCTGGGGAGGGTAGTCGCTGGTCCGCGGCGTCCCCTGAGTAGCTGCAGCTTGGCACGGCCAGTGAGATGAGCGGTCCAAGATGTATTCGTTGTTTCGAATCACGTCGTCACCAGATGTGTTTGGTCTGCAGGAGGCCGCTCATTGTTAAGGCCAAATACATCAAGAAGACTCCATGCAGGTTCTTCCTCGGATGAGCTGACCCGACACAGAGTCCGGGGCTCTTTATTGGGTGAGTAGGCGGGGTTAGTAGAGCATACTATGAGTACATTTTTCCATAAATGCAGGTGCAAAATTTGTGAGCAGCAAGCAAAAGTTTACAGTTTGTGGTTATGTGGTTGGAACAGGATATGTAGAAACAGACAGACAGTGCAGCTACATTCTCGCTGCTAACCTCCTTGTATGTGGTTCAGCTTTTACAGAAGCCTGCACACACAAGTTTTGATGAGCTAATACAAAAGCAATTAATGATTTTATAGCAACATCTGAGGTGTTATGGAAGACCAGGATGCTTCAATGGCGGCCTTCAGCTCTTCTGCATTGTTCAGTCTCATGTCTCATCTTCTCTTGCAGCATAGATTCTCTATGGGTCAGGTCAGTGAGTTGCTGGCCAATCAAGCACAGTAATCCCATGGTCATTGAACCAGGTTTTGGTGCTTTTGGCAGTGTGGGCAGGTGCCAAGTCCTGCTGGAAAATGAAGTCAGCATCCCCATAAAGCTAGTCTGGGGAAGGAAGCATGAAGTGCTCCAAAATCTCCTGGTAGACTGCTGTTAACCCTGGACTTAATGAAGCACAGTGGACCAACACCAGCAGATGACATGGCTCCCCAAATCAACACAGACTATGGAAACTTCACACTGGACTTCAAGCATCTTGCAGTCTGTGCCTCTCCATTCTTCCTCCAGGCTCTGGGTCCTTGGTTTCCAAATGAGATGCAAAAGTTGCTCTCATCAGAAAAGAGGACTTTGGATCACTGAACAACAGACCAGGTCTGTTTTTCTTTAGCAGGTAGACATTTCTGATGACATTTGAAGCCCATGTCCAGGATCCGTCTGTGTGTGGTGGCTCTTGATGCACTGACTCCAGCCTCAGTCCACTCTTGGAAAGTCCCAACACTTTTGAATTGTCTTTTTTCTGACAATCTCTCCATGCTGCAGTCATCCCTGCTGCTTGTGCACCTTTTTCTTCCACATTTTCCCTTCCACATAACTTTCTAATGTGCTTTGATACAGCACTTTGGGAACATCCAACTTCTTTTGCAATTACCTTTTGAGGCTTTCCCTCCTTATGGAGGGTGTCAATGATGGTTTTCTGCACAACTGTCAGGTCAGCAGTCTTTCCCATGATTGTGATTCCTACTGAACCAGACTGAGAGACCATTTAAAGGCTCAGGAACCCTTTGCAGATATTATGGCTTAATTAGCTGGGTGGGACACTTGAGCCTAGAATATTGCACTTTTCACATTCTAATTTTCTGAGATTGTGGATTTGGGGTTTTCATGAGCTGTAAGCCATAATCATCACAATTATGACAAATCATGGCTTGACCTATCTTGTTTATGTAATGAGTCTATCTCATATATTAGTTTCACCTTTTAAGTTGCATTATGGAAATAAATGAACTTTTGCGATATTCTAATTTTTGAGTTTCACCTGTAAGAGAGGGAAAAGAAAAAAAAGTGAAAAAATACCCGGAGGAAATAAATATCATCAAAACTAAATTATATAACTCAGTTAATCAATCCTATTCTTTATTGTTTAAATATATAACATATATATAATATATAACATAAATAAGTGTGGATAGAACCACCCAATAAATTCGGAAGAGGAATGAAAGGAGGTCCATTCTCAACTCTCAGTTCTCAGTTCTCAGCCTTATCAATCACACCAGCTGCCTAATTACACTCTGTCAAAGTTGCTGGTCTCATGGCCACCTCCGCAAATTGCACTGTCACCTCGTCGTTTCAAAGTTCTCAAGAAAAAGTACTTTCAGCAACTCCAAACTCCAAATCAAACATCTAAAACAAAAGGTTCTTTTCCAGCAATCTCGACTTCATTTCTCAATCTCCTATTTAAAGCAAATTTCCACTTCAGCGCTGGTTGTAGAAAACTAGGTCACCACTTTCGCTTCCCCTTCCACTTTGAAATTCCAATCACAAACCTCAAGTTACAATCCAACACCAGGTTTAAACGCCGATATCTTGCCCAATCTGAAATTCAATATCTCTGCTTCCTTCTGTAGATGGATCGTCGCATCCACAGGTCAGCTCACAGCAGGCTGACTTTTGCCCTGAACTGGCTGTCTTCTTTATTCTTTTCCGGGATCGAACTCCCCAGTTAGGCTGAAAGATTCCTCCTCGCTAAGGTGATCCGACCAGGATCAACCTGCCATGAATGGCTATCCATGAGCAAAATACCTGATGTAGGAGAGCGGGACGGAGGTCTCCTACATTGCCATGACGCGACGTCACCAGAAGTCCCCAGGATCTCATTATTTAACATCCATCTTCTGTTCTTTTCACTCCTTTCCAAATTATTTTAATGGGATTGTGGTCTGCCCATGTGTTAATTTCAATTTCAATTTCTTTTATGTTACGTTTGATCTCCACATTTGTCCATATATCCAGTCTTGACCATGATGTGTGGTGCTGAATAATAGGTGTATTGTTTTTTGTCTGGGTTTCTTTCTCTCCATATATCTTTTAATCCTAATTCTACCGCCATTTGATAAAATACTTTTGGTAATGTTTTCTTTTCCTTTTCTCCCTTTCATTATTATAATCCTTTCCTAAATTTGTTATTGCATTGAAGTCACCTACCAGGCATATATTCTCATATTGCTGTTCTACTAATTTTCTGTATAATTTAGAATAGAATTTTTCTTGTTTTTCATTCGGCGCGTATATCACTGTCAATAGCATTTTCTTGTAGTTTATATAAACTTCTAACATCAAAATCCTACCAACCTCATCTGCATTTACCTGTTTTGCTTGTAAATGTTTCCTAATATATATTGCTATCCCCTTTTTGTTGGCTAGAGAAACATATAGATCTTCTAACTTGGGAGCTTCTAACAGTTTGCTTTGATGTTTTCGGATATGTGTTTCTTGAAGACATATGATATCTAAATTCAATTTTTGTAATTTAGTTATCATTTTTCTCCTCTTAATTTGTGAATTTAAACCATTGATGTTTATGGAAATCAATTTAACTTCTTCCACCATCTTACTCTAAAGTTGTTTCTGAAGTTGACTCTTATTTGTGTCTGTTCTTGCCTTCCCTTTCTACTCCTTCCTGTTCTCTTTCCTCCTGTTCTGTTTCTCTTTCCTCCACCCGATCTTCTTCTTGGCTCCTACATTCCACTTCCTCTTTGCTGTTCTGATCTTCTTCTGATACCACATATAAGTCAAAAATTATTCTGCTTTATTTTAAATTTTTATCCTGCCATGATATTAACATTCCTCTGGGATGAGCCATTTGAAAGGATGTTATTTTTATTCAATTGGGTGGTCAGGAATCTGTATTTCTTTCTATGTTCCCTTATTCTTCTTGGAATTTTTTCAGCGTCACAACTTCCGTTCCCTTAAATATCAACAGTTCGTCTCTCATTGCTTTGTATATTTCATCTCTCAGTTGTTTCTTTGAGAATCAGATATGGACCTCTCTTGGAAGTTTAAAACGTCTTGTGTAATTGGTATAGATTCTGTATACCTCGTCCATTTCTTTTGAACCTCTTGACCCTCCTTTTGTAACACTTCCGCTATAAGGTCTGCCATTAATTTGGGCAAGTCCTCTCCACTTTCTTCTGTTACATTCTGGAATCTGAGGAAGAAATCAGCTTTTTCCATCTCCAAATATGCAATTGCCTCTTCTAACTTCCTATTCTCCCCATTAGTTTCTGTTCTATTGATTCTACTTTCTTATCTGTTTGTTCGACCTTTGCCTCCACTGCTTTCATCTTAAATTCCGTTATTGTTACTGTTTGTTGAATTGTACTCATCTTCTCATCTAGTTTCCATATTTTACTTTTCATTTCGCCCATTTCAGTTTTAAAGTCTGCATGATTTTTCATCGTTTCTTGTATTGTTGTTAATGCCATTTGAATTGTTTGCATATTTGATGCCTGATTCGTCTTCTCAGGGTTCAGCATGCCCTCTATCGAACGTTGTCCCACTGGTGATGCTATCGTTGATGTCAGGTTGGATGTTGTTTTCTTCCCAATCCTAGCAGTAGTTGTCATGGTGGACATCTTAGGGTTCCCAAAACTACCTATTTTCTTAAGAAAGTTTTTCAATATTATCATCATCTGCTGTATCAACTTCCTTCTGCGTTTTCTGTATTTGTCTCTTCCCTTTATATTATTCTAATCCTTTCAATTTATGACTACAAAAGCTAGTATACTTAATAATGTCTTTCCTTATTTTTATGTACACCTTATATATATATATATATTTATTCAACAATGTAATGCTAAATGTTATTATTTATACTCTATAATAGTCTATAACCCTCTTAATTTTCTAATCTTATTTAATCTTTTAATATATTAAATATAATCCTAAATATATGATAGCTTATATAATAAACATATATAGTTCAATAGATATAAGTATGTATATTTTCCCCTTATATACTATATTTTATAACTTTCTTGTAACTCATTTAAGTCTATGAATCAAAATATATTAATTAGTTATACATCAATTAATTAGTCAATTGTTATCCAAAGCATCAAGTTGTAGAGAAATATAAAGAATCTAGAATATAGCAATTATAAATAATGCAGCAATCTATAAAGTACATAAGTTAATTCTTCTTAAAACCATCAGCTATATATATCTAGGGTTAGGGTTATATATATTGTTATTATGTTTTTTTCTACAGTATACAAATTTTAAATTTAATACTTAGTACTTAGAGACTATTCAGCTTTCTTCTTCTTTCTTCCTTCTTCTTTTCCTCTTCTTCTCTGTCACCATATACTTTCCTCATTTCCTGTTTCCTCTGTCGTTTTAACTACTTTCATTTCACTCTCAAATTGCACAGTCACAGCTTTCCATCAAAATGATTCCACTCTCAGTTCAACTACAGTTCACCATTAAAGTTCCAGTTATTTCTCTAATGTCTTTTTCTGCTCTGCTAATAATCAATCCAAGTCATAAAAATTTTAAGTTTTAATTCACAGAGTCTTTTCTTCTGTGGCATTTCTCTCAGCTGTCAAACTGTTCTGTTTCTCCTCCTCTCCATTATCTCCCGCCACTTAGCTGCTGTATTCTCTCCGAGACTTCCTCTGTCATAAATCTTTCACAGGACTCTCTTTTTCACCTCTCGAAAACTGTCCCAGTCTGCCATTCTTCTTCCAATGTCTTGCATTGATCCACTCTCCTG
>SOZL01000004.1:1040807-1085611 GCA_009733165.1 Naja naja | reverse complement strand
GGGCAGTGGATGGAACAGTAGAGGGCTGAGAGGTCCAGATGGACAAGGTCGACCAGGTGACTTCCTCGTTCCTAGCTTGAAGGAGGCATGTGAACAGGGTCGGCAAGCAGGACAGCAGAGGAGACCAGAAGGCACAGAGCACAGGAACCATCTCCGCCAAATGCTGTGGCTTGTGGCTCAAGGTTACTTCACAAGGTAGGGTCTGGGTGTCTGGCAGGAACCCAAGCACTCGTCGCAGGTAGTTGGATGGCTGCGTAACCTCACCCCCATGTGAGATCGGCAGGCCCTTTCAAGTCAGGTCAGGTAGCACTATAATACACCTGTGGTTTTGGTAAATCTGCAGAAGAGGGAGAGGAAAAATGGCGCTCTGCAGCGTTAGTTAGCGGTGGCCGTTAGATTAACAAAATTCAGAGTATATACATAGGTTCAGGGTGTTTTGTATCGCTGGGAGGCCAGGGATTTTTCCCCTGTTTCAAATATTGATTGAGTGCATGTTTAGTGTCTGGTTAGCGCACTCTGCCAGAGCCTGGCCCTGGCTGTTGTAAGGTATTCCAAATTTGTGGATAATATCCCATTACAAAACTCTGACATGGCAGAGCTTGTGTACGCAGGACCATTATCAGTTTTAGCTCTTTTGGGTGTCCCAATGATGCAAAGGTTTGAATACAGTGATTGATCACATGTTTAGAGGCTTCGCCTCTGAGGAGTGGCCAGAATAAACCCTGAAAACGGATCAACGGAAACATGTAGATATTTCCAGGGGCAAAGGACATATTGGGTAACATCCATTTGCCATATTTGGCAGGCCTGTGTGCCTCTGGGGTTGACTCCCATAGGAATAGCATTAGCCTGCTGACTACAAGTGGGGCATTGCTGGCCGCATGGCCTCTGCCTCAGCAGCTGTAATACCAAATTGTTTTTGAGCGCTTTTGTATTTTGGTGAAAGTATGAGTGGCTTTCCCAAGGTGTCACAGGTTGTAAAGGCAGATCAAATGCGCGGCTGCATCGTCTGCCCTATTGTTACCTTCTTGGAGCACACCAGGGAAAGGTTGGTGGCTCCTAATATGAGCGACAAAAAATGGACAATTTCATTCTGCAATTAGGGACTGCAGAGTACAAAATAATGCCAATAAATCAGGTTCAATAGATGGTGATAGGTATGAGCCAAATATTGTTAAAAAAATTTGAGAAACATACAAGCTATCGAGAATCAAATTAATTGGGTCTTTAGGAAAAAGCTGAAATGCCAAAATTGCAGCGGCCAATTCAGCACGCTGCGCAGATTTTTGTGGTGGCGTTGTTTTTGTCTTAAAAGGATTAAAGAGGGGGTTTGGAGATAGCTTGCAGGTATGGTTTCAGGAGAAAGAAAAATAACACATCAGTATTGCAGTTACTAAACAGATAAATCAGTTTCAATAAAATGGAGACACAACAGATGAGAAAGGGAAAAAACTGGATTCAAATGCTTCATGAAAAGGATGAACAGGTAAAATCATTTAAACACACAGTAAATGCAAGGATGAAACTTTTCTTGTAAATGAACTTGAACATTCGTTAATAACCCTGGGTTTTTCTTAAAAGCACAGAGAGGAGAGAAAATTTAACTCTGTTCCTCATCCGGTCTAATTGGCCAGATCAGACCAAGAAGACATCTCTCAGTGTTTTAATTCTTAACAATTTAAATTTAATATCCGAAGGGATCAGAGCACCTAACAGTTGCAAGCAGTTACCTCTAGGACACACAAAGTCTTAGACACACACATGTGCGTGCACACATACCCACACACAGACACAGAGGAAAACAAAACTCTGAGGTTTACAAACACACTGATCATTCCCAAATAAATCTCTCAGTTAAATTGGGGAAGGCATAAATTTTAAGGAACAAACCACATGGTAGCATAGAAGATAAAGAGACAGATCTTTTAAGACTTTTAGAGGCAGAAGCACGATGTGGGCACTTGAACCCTGCTGCATTTTTAGTATATTCCAAGGGACAAAGGTTAGTTTTGCAAGGTCCGTTGAATCTAAAAGGCCCTGCTCATGGGCTTCTTTGAGCCCTTTTCTTACTGCCCCATGGGGACAGAGGATGATTCTCCAGCCGCACGGCCAATTTTGCCGGCGAAGAGGCGCGCTGGAGGTTTGTTCTCTGCCAACAGGGACTTGGCTTCTTTGTCGGGTTTGTCCTCTGGGGAGGACAAATCTCTGTTTTTTTTGATACTGAGGGGTGCTGGCTGACCAAACCCTCCTCATGAATTGTCTTAATTGGGATTGGTTCTAATTGTGGGTCAAATTGACCATTGCCAATCGGGACGAGTTGTACAGGATAAAGGGAACAGTTACTTAGTTCGTCCATGTCCAACAAGCCTTGTTGACGAGCTTGTATCATTGCTTTTGCAATGGCTCCCATAGGAGATGAATTAGTCACTGGTGCCAAAGGGACACCGGACAGTGATTTTACTGTGGAGGTAGGAAAAGCTTCTATGTCTTTTCCTTCTGGTTGGGCAATTTTTTCATGTTTTCGTTGATATGGCGGTGGCTTTTCTTTGCAGGTGGCATCAGAAAACGCAGTGTCATGGATTTTTAGACATTCCATGATAATTTGCCATGTCGCTAAAATTTTGGGTGGGGCTCTAGGTTGTTCATGGAAATGAGTTCCCAATTTTATCCATACTGACACCTTAAGTGAACCCCTTTCTGGATAAGCCGGACAATTAGCATAAACATAACTCAACAATTTTACCAAATCTTTCTTTGAGGATAAAGGTAAAGTTTTTTCCTGGTTTTTGATAATCACAATTGAACTTTTGGTTAACTCCTAAGTTCTTGTAGGTGCAGCCTGTGACTTAGAGAATTTTCCGCCCATACTCACTGAAAGGAGGATTCCACTGGCTGGGATCCTGGGGAGGGTAGTCGCTGGTCTGCGGCCCCTGAGTAGCTGGAGCTTGGCACGTCCGGCCAGTGAGATGAGCGGTCCAAGATGTATTCGTTGTTTACTGAATCACGCCGGGTCACCAGATGCGTTTTGGTCTGCACTTGGAGGGCCGCTCATTGTTAAGGCCAAATACATCAAGAAGACTCCACGCAGGTTCTTCCTCGGATGAGCTGACCCGACACAGAGTCCGGGGGCTCTTTTATTGGGTGAGTAGGCGGGGTTAGTAGAGCATACTATGAGTACATTTTTCCATAAATGCAGGTGCAAAATTTGTGCGAGCAGCAAGCAAAAGTTTACAGTTTGTGGTTATGTGGTTGGAACAGGATATGTAGAAACAGACAGACAGTGCAGCTACATTCTCCGCTGCTAACCTCCTTGTATGTGGTTCAGCTTTTACAGAAGCCTGCACACACAAGTTTTGATGGCTAATACAAAAGCAATTAATGATTTTATAGCAACATCTGAGGTGTTATGGAAGACCAGGATGCTTCAATAGCGGCCTTCAGCTCTTCTGCATTGTTCAGTCTCATGTCTCTCATCTTTCTCTTGGCAATGCCGCATAGATTCTCTATGGGGTTCAGGTCAGGTGAGTTTGCTGGCCAATCAAGCACAGTAATCCCATGGTCATTGAACCAGGTTTTGGTGCTTTTGGCAGTGTGGGCAGGTGCCAAGTCCTGCTGGAAAATGAAGTCAGCATCCCCATAAAGCTAGTCTGGGGAAGGAAGCATGAAGTGCTCCAAAATCTCCTGGTAGACGGCTGCGTTAACCCTGGACTTAATGAAGCACAGTGGACCAACACCAGCAGATGACATGGCTCCCCAAATCAACACAGACTATGGAAACTTCACACTGGACTTCAAGCATCTTGCAGTCTGTGCCTCTCCATTCTTCCTCCAGGCTCTGGGTCCTTGGTTTCCAAATGAGATGCAAAAGTTGCTCTCATCAGAAAAGAGGACTTTGGATCACTGAACAACAGACCAGGTCTGTTTTTCTTTAGCCCAGGTAAGACATTTCTGATGACATTTGAAGCCCATGTCCAGGATCCGTCTGTGTGTGGTGGCTCTTGATGCACTGACTCCAGCCTCAGTCCACTCCTTGGGAAAGTCCCCAACACTTTTGAATTGTCTTTTTCTGACAATCCTCTCCATGCTGCAGTCATCCCTGCTGCTTGTGCACCTTTTTCTTCCACATTTTTCCCTTCCACATAACTTTCTATTAATGTGCTTTGATACAGCACTTTGGGAACATCCAACTTCTTTTGCAATTACCTTTTGAGGCTTTCCCTCCTTATGGAGGGTGTCAATGATGGTTTTCTGCACAACTGTCAGGTCAGCAGTCTTTCCCATGATTGTGATTCCTACTGAACCAGACTGAGAGACCATTTAAAGGCTCAGGAACCCTTTGCAGATATTATGGCTTAATTAGCTGCTTAGGGTGGGACACTTTGAGCCTAGAATATTGCACTTTTTCACAATATTCTAATTTTCTGAGATTGTGGATTTGGGGTTTTCATGAGCTGTAAGCCATAATCATCACAATTATGACAAATCATGGCTTGACCTATCTTGTTTTGCATGTAATGAGTCTATCTCATATATTAGTTTCACCTTTTAAGTTGCATTATGGAAATAAATGAACTTTTGCACGATATTCTAATTTTTTGAGTTTCACCTGTAAGGGAGAGGGAAAAGAAAAAAAAAGTGAAAAATACCCGGAGGAAATAAATATCACTCTCCAAACTAAATTTATATAACTCAGTTAATCAATCCTATTCTTTATTGTTTAAATATATAACATATATATATAAATATATAACATAAATAAGTGTGGGATAGAACTCTACAATTCCAATAAATTCGGAAGAGGAATGAAAGGAGGTCCATTCTCAACTCTCAGTTCTCAGTTCTCAGCCTTATCAATCACACCAGCTGCCTAATTACACTCTGTCAAAGTTGCTGGTCTCAATGGCCACCTCCGCAAATTGCACTGTCACTCCTCAAGTCGTTTTCAAAGTTCTCAAGAAAAAGTACTTTCAGCAACTCCAAACTCCAAATCAAACATCTAAAAACAAAAGGTTCTTTCCAGCAATCTCGACTTACTTCTCCTTCTCAATCTCCTATTTAAAGCAAATTTCCACTTCAGCGCGAAGCTGGGGGTAGAAAACTAGGTCGCTACCACCACTTTCCGCTTTTCCCCCCTTCCACTTTGAAATTCCAATCACAAACCTCAAGTTACAATCCAACACCAGGTTTAAACGCCGATATCTTGCCCAATCTGAAATTCAATATCTCTCTGCTTCCTTCTGTAGATGGATCGTCGCATCCACAGGTCAGCTCACAGCAGGCTGACTTCTTTTGCCCTGAACTTCGGGCTGTCTTCTTTACCTTTCCGGGATCGTAACTCCCCAGTTAGGCTGAAAGAGTTCCTCCTCGCTAAGGTGATCCGACCAGGATCGAACCTTGCCATGAATGGCTATCCATGAGCAAAATACCTGATGTAGGAGAGGACGACGGAGGTCTCCTACATTGCCATGACGCCGCACCAGAAGTCCCCAGGATCTCATTATTTAACATCCATCTTCTGTTCTTTTTCACTCCTTTCCAAATTATTTTAATGGGATTGTGGTCTGCCCATGTGTTAATTTCAATTTCAATTTCTTTTATGTTACGTTTGATCTCCACATTTGTCCATAACATATCCAGTCTTGACCATGATGTGTGTGGTGATGAATAATAGGTGTATTGTTTTTTGTCTGGGTTTCTTTCTCTCCATATATCTTTTAATCCTAATTCTACCGCCATTTGATAAAATACTTTTGGTAATGTTTTCCTTTTCCTTTTCTCCCTTGGGTTTTCATTATTATAATCCTTTCCTAAATTTGTTATTGCATTGAAGTTACCTACCAGGCATATATGCTCATATTGCTGTTCTACTAATTTTCTGTATAATTTAGAATAGAATTTTTCTTGTTTTTCATTCGGCGCGTATATCACTGTCAATACCATTTTCTTGTAATTTCTATAAACTTCTAACATCAAAATCTTACCAACCTCATCTGCATTTACCTGTTTTGCTTGTAAATGTTTCCTAATATATATTGCTATCCCCCCCTTTTTTTGTTTGGCTAGAGAAACATATAGATCTTCTAACTTGGGAGCTTCTAACAGTTTGCTTTGATGTTTTCGGATATGTGTTTCTTGAAGACATATGATATCTAAATTCAATTTTTGTAATTTAGTTATCATTTTTCTCCTCTTAATTTGTGAATTTAAACCATTGATGTTTATGGAAATCAATTTAACTTCTTCCACCATCTTACCCTAAAGTTGTTTCTTGTTGAAGCTTTTTGACTCTTATTTGGTGTCTCGTTCTTACGCCTTCCCCTTCTACTCCTTCCTGTTCTCTTTCCTCCTGTTCTGTTTCTCTTTCCTCCACCCGATCTTCTTCTTGACTCCTACATTCCACTTCCTCTTTGCTGCTCTGATCTTCTGATACCACATATAAGTCAAAAAATTATCTCGCTTTTTCTATATTTTCTATTTTAAATTTTTTATCCTGCCATGATATTAACATTCCCTCTGGGATGAACCATTTGAAAAGGATGTTATTTTTATTCAATTGGGTGGTCAGGAATCTGTATTTCTTTCTATGTTCCCTTATTCTTCTTGGAATTTGTTTCAGCGTCACAACTTCCGTTCCCTTAAATATCAACAGTTCGTCTCTCATTGCTTTGTATATTTAATCTCTCAGTTGTTTCTTTGAGAATCGTATATGGACCTCTCTTGGAAGTTTAAAACGTCTTGTGTAATTGGTATAGATTCTGTATACCTCGTCCATTTTCTTTTGAACCTCTTGACCCTCCTTTCGTAACACTTCCGCTATAAGGTCTGCCATTAATTTGGGCAAGTCCTCCCCCCTTTCTTCTGTTACATTCTGGAATCTGAGGAAGAAATCAGCTTTTTCCATCTCCAAATATGCAATTGCCTCTTCTAACTTCCTATTCTCTCCCATAAGTTTCTGTTCTATTGATTCTACTTTCTTATCTGTTTGTTCGACCTTTGCCTCCACTGTTTCATCTTAAATTCTGTTTTTGTTACTGTTTGTTGAATTGTACTCATCTTCTCATCTATTTTCCATATTTTACTTTTCATTTCGTCCATTTCAGTTTTAAAGTCTGCATGATTTTTCATCGTTTCTTGTATTGTTGTTAATGCCATTTGAATTGTTTGCATATTTGATGCCTGATTCGTCTTCTCAGGGTTCAGCATGCCCTCTATCGAACGTTGTCCCACTGGTGATGCTATTGTTGATGTCAGGTTGGATGTTGTTTTCTTCCCAATCCTAGCAGTAGTTGTCATGGTGGACATCTTAGGGTTCCCAAAACTACCTATTTTCTTAAGAAAGTTTTTCAATATTATCATCTGCTGTATCAACTTGCTTCTGCGTTTTCTGTATTTGTCTCTTCCCTTTTATATTATTCTAATCCTTTCAATTTATGACTACAAAAACTAGTATACTTGACAATGTCTTTCCTTATTTTTATGTACACCTTTTATATATATATATATTTATTCAACAATGTAATGCTAAATGTTATTATTTATACTCTATAATAGTCTATAACCCTCTTAATTTTCTAATCTTATTTAATCTTTTAATATATTAAATATAATCCTAAATATATGATAGCTTATATAATAAACATATATAGTTCAATAGATATAAGTATGTATATTTTCCCCTTATATACTATATTTTATAACTTTCTTGTAACTCATTTAAGTTTATGAATCAAAATATAGCCATTAATTAGTTATACATCAATTAATTAGTCAATTGTTATCCAAAGCATCAAGTTGTAGAGAAATATAAAGAATCTACAGAATATAGCAATTATAAATAATGCAGCAATCTATAAAGTACATAAGTTAATTCTTCTCACAAACCATCAGCTATATATATCTAGGGTTAGGGTTATATATATTGTTATTAGTTTTTTTTTTACCGTATACAAATTTTAAATTTAATACTTAGTGCTTAGAGACTATTCAGCTTTCTTCTTCTTTCTTCCTTCTTCTTTTCCCTTTCTTCTGCACACCGTCACCTTACTTTCCTCATTTCCTGTTTCCTCTGTCGTCTTTAACTACTTAGTCACTTTCACTCTCAAATTGCACAGTCACAGCTTTCCATCAAAATGATTCCACTCTCAGTTCAACTACAGTTCACCATTAACGTTCAGTTATTTCTCTAATGTCTCTTTTCTGCTCTGCTAATAATCAGTCCAAGTCATAAAACATTTTAAGTTTTAATTCACAGAGTCTTTTCTTCTGTGGCATTCTCTCTCAGCTGTCAAACTGTTCTGTTTTCTCCTCTCCCTTTCGCTCCATTATCTCCCGCCACTTAGCTGCTGTATTCTCTCCGGACACTCCCTCTGTCATAAATCTTTCACAGGACTCTCTTTTCTCACCTCTCGAAAACTGTCCTAGTCTGCCATTCTTCTTCCAATGTCTTGCATTGATCCACTCTCCTGCTTCCTGATTGCAGCTGTCTGTCACAGCTTTGGACCCGCCGTAGATGCCGGGTTTCTTCCGCACCAGATTCAAAGGGCTTCCCCTTGTTGCAGCAGGAGGTTGCTTTCCCCCACTCTGCTCCTAGGTTTCCCCTTCTGATTCATGTGTCTCTCCAAGCTTCACAATGCCTCCAAGAGCTTCCAAGCATGAACATTTGGATACAGGGTTGCAGAGATCGCTCTCCCTGCTCCACTCCACTGTGACCTCCCCACCAGAAGTCCATGGTGGCCATTTTAAGACCATCGCTACCGCTTGCCTTTGGAAGGGTTTTTTCCTGTCAGGGAGGGGAGTTGCGGCTCCCCTCAACCCTCCAGGCAATTCCCCCTTTCTTCACCACCCCTCCAGCGTGGTTCTGGTCTCAATTGGGACCCTCCAGCAAGTTAGCTCAAAGTGAAACCGCGCACAATCGCAGATTCCGCTCCAACGACGAGCAAACCGGTATTCAAATGATCTTGATTCTATCCCTCTGTTTATGCAGCCTAGAACTGTGTTGGCTTTTTTGGCAGCTGCTGCACACTGCTGGTTCGTATTTAAATGGTTGTCCACTAGGACTCCGAGATCCCTCTCACAGTTACTACTATTGAGCAAGGTATCACATATACTGTACCTGTGCATTTGATTTTTCTTGCCTAAATGTAGAACCTTATTTTTTTCACCATTGATTTTCATTTTGTTAGATAGTGCCAGAGGTGGTATTCAGCAGGTTCTGACCAGTTCTGGAGAACCGGTAGCAGAAATTTTGAGTAGTTTGGAGAACTGGCAAATACCACCTCTGACTGGCCCCACCCCCATCTATTCTATGCCTCCCAAGTTCCAGCTGATCAGCTGGGTCTTCTTTTGTTTCCCTGCACAGGAGAACGGAGCTGGAAAGCAGGTTAGTGGGGTGGGGAGGAAATGGGATTTTGGAGTATCCTTCTCCTGCCATGCCCATCAAGCCATGCCCACCAAGCCACGCCATGCCCACCAAGCCACGCCCACAGAACTGGTAGTAAAACTTTTTTAATCCCACCACTGGATAGCGCCCAATGTTCAAGTCTGTCAAGATTCTTGTGTGTCTTAAGCCTATCTTCTGGAGTGTTGGCTATTCCTGCCAGCTTGGTGTCATCTACAAATTCCCTCATCTAAATAATTCTATTCCCTCATCTAAATTGTTTATGAAGATGTTGAAGAGTACTGGGCCTAAAACAGAGCCTTGGGGTACTCCACTGCATACTTCCCTCCATGTAGATGCAGTTCCATTGAGGACTACACATTGAGTGCAATTGGTCAGCCAGTTACGAATCCATCTGGTGGTGATGCTGTCTAACCCACATTTTTCTACTTTATCTAGTAGTAGGTTATGGTCTACTTTATCAAATGCCTTACTGAAGTCCTTTTTTAAAAAAAGTTTTTTATTTTTATAACAAACAACAAATAAAACCTTTCAATTGTACAATGTGACAGTTTGGTAAATGCATCTTGTGCACAATATCTATAGCCCTTTTCTCTTAACTTTACATTCATATTATATTCTAAACATTCCATATCATATCATATCATTATCATTATTATGCTATCATTAAAGTTTTAATTTCAGTTCCAGGCTATCTTTAAAAACAAATCTCAATTCTTACTAAATTACATTCATAGTATAACTAATTCAAAAATAATCAATTATAATATATCATTACTATCACAATATACTTCAGTTTCTTACTCTTCTATCTAGCCATTGATAAAATAAATCCCAAATAATACTCCTTTTCTTCTTGCTCTCTAATTGCTAATGTTAATCTATTCATTTCTGCATGTTCCATTATTTTCTTAATCACCTCCTCCTCCGTCGGAATTTTTTCATTTTTCCAATTTTGAGCAAATACAATTCTAGCTGCAGTTAAAACATTAATAATCAGATATGTTATTTCTTTACTATAACCTTCAGGTAAAATCCCCAATAAAAATATCTCTGGTTTTAAGTCTATATGTTGTTTTATCATTTTTTCCAACCATGTATGTATTTTAGTCCAATATCTTTTAGCTTCTGCACATGTCCACCACATATGGTAATATGATCCAGGTATCTGATGACATTTCCAACATTTCACTGATTTGTCCTTGAACATCTTTGCTATTCTTGCCGGGGTAAATGCCACCTGTAAAACACCTTATACAAATTATCTTTATAAGCTGTTGACATTGTTAATTTATAGTTTCTAGTCCCTGAGTCCTTAGGGAATAGGGCGGCATACAAGTCGAATAAATAAATAAATAAATAAATAAATAATTTCTGCCATTTATCCAAATCTATCCTATATCCAAAATTTTCCCCCAAGCAATCATCATTTCTTTAACTTGTTCTTCTAATTTCACTCCTAATAACCATAAATTTTTTAATCATCCTCTCTTCAGTACCTGTTAAGATTTTACCTAATTCAGTCAACTCTTTATAAAACCCATCTATCTTACTATCTTTTTCATATCTAGAATGTATTTGCATGTATGAATACCAATTCATATTTATCCCTTGTTCATCTAATTCTTGTTTTGTTTTGAGTTCACCCTTTTCATTTAAAATTTCACTATATCTAACAATATGTTCCATTTTAAAAACATTTGAATACGCAAATGCCTCTATTGTTGATAACCAGACTGGTATTTTCAAATAATGTTGTTCCCTTATTTTCTCCCATGTTGATAATAAGGTATCTTGAATATAATGTCTCCGAAAGTATCCATGTACTTTACTTTCCTTATACCATAAAAATGCATGCCACCCCAATTGCAGATCATGATCTTCCAATATTAACAGTCTAGTATTTTTCAAAACAATCCATTCTTTCATCCACATCAATATTACTGCCTGATAATATAATTCCCAATTGGGTAGTCCAAAACTTCCTCTCATTCTAGTGTCCTGTAATAGTTTTAGTTTAATTCTTGTCTTCTTTCCCTGCCATATATATTTCAACATCATTTTATTTAAATCCTCAATGTATTCTTTCCCTAATTTTATTGGAATCATCTGAAACAAGTATAATATCCCTGGTAGTATATTCATTTTAATTGTAGATATTCTTCCTGTTAAGGGTAGTTGTAGATTTTTCAATTTTTCCAAGTCTGTCAGAATCTGTTGTTTTAGTTTGTAATAATTATCTTTAGTGTTCCACATCTTGCTGTCAATTGTATTCCCAGGTGTTTCACTTTTTTGTGATCTGGATGTTTAGTCTATCCATCAATACTTTCCTTTGTTTTTCCATTATGTTCTTCACTAAAATCTTAGTTTTTTCTTTATGTATTTTCAGTCCTGCAACCTCTCCATATTCTTCTATCTTTTCTATCAGTTTAGAAGCTGTTTCCAATGGTTCTTCTAGTATAAAAACCAGATCATCTGCAAATGCCTGCAATTTATACTCTTCCCTTTTTATTTTCATTCCCTTTATTTCTTTATCTTTCCTAATATTTCTGTTTAATACTTCCAAAGTCAATACAAATAACAATGGCGACAAAGGACATCCTTGCCTAGTTCTTTTTTTAATATTGATGTTATCTGTCAAATCTCCATTTATCATTACTTTTGCTGATTGTTTATAGTATATTGCCTCAATTGTTTTAATAAATCGTTCTCCAAAGCCCATCTCTTCCATTTGCAACAACATAAATTGCCAATTTACATTATCAAATGCTTTCTGTGCATCTAAGAACACCAAGGCCATTTGCTTCTCTGGGTGTGCTTCATAGTATTCCAATGTATTCAATATTATTCTCATATTGCATTGGTTGCCGGTTGCCCTCCGAATGAGATTCAAGGTTTTGGTATTGACATTCAAAGTCCTACAAGACGGGTCTGCTATCTACAGGAACGCTACTGCCGGCATCGAATACCAACCGCCCTGTACGAGCGCACAGGCAGGGACTCCTCGGCATGCCATCTGCGACTCAATGTCGCTTGGCGGTGACGCGGGGGAGGGCCTACTCTGTGGTGGCTCCCGCCCATGGAATCAGCTGCCTCTGGGGCTCCTGCCCCTGACCTCAGCACCTTCCGCCACGACCTGAAAACGTGGCTTTTTGAGCAGGCTGCTCTGTGCTGACTCCTCTTGGGGGGGGTGTTTTATAATTTGTTTTAATAATTTGGCTTGTTGGGTTTAATTCTATTTTAGGTAATTATTTATTGTGTTGGTTTTAACTGTGAGCCCAGTCTGTTCGGAGAGGGGCATACAAGTCAAATAAATAAATAAATAAATAAATAAATAAATAAATATTGTCTTTTATTTGCCTCTTAGGCAAGAATCCATTTTGATCTGTATGTATAAAATAATTCAAATATCTTTTAAGTCTTTCTGCCATTATTGAGGCAAATATTTTGTAATCTGCATTCAGCAGGGATATGGGTCTATAGTTTTTTATCTGTTGTAAATCAGTATCTTCTTTTTGCATAAGAGTAATATATGCCTCTGTCCATGAGTTAGGTACTTTAGTTTTTGTCAATACCTCATTCATTACTTCAAGCATTGTAGTGCTAAGTGATTCCTACAATGTCTTATAAAGTTCTGCTGGTAGCCCATCTGGGCCTGGTGCTTTCCCAGTATTTTGTCTATTTATCGCCTCTGTCAGTTCCATCATTGTTATTTTCCCTTCTAACATTATCATAATTTCCTCAGATATTTTGGGTAATTCTGCTTTTTGCAAATATTGTTTTACTTTTGCTTCTTCAATATTCTCTTGATCATATAATTTCTCATAATATTTCTGTACTATTTCTTTTTTTCTTCATTCCTATAACAAACTGTTCCATGTTAATCTATTCATTGTGATATCCTTTTCGATTCTCTCTCCTTTTTCAATTTGCATGCTGGACTTCCGGGTTGAGCCTTCTCGAGAACGGGCGGAGGTTTGTGATCGTCCACGACCACAGCCTGGCTCTTGCGTCTGAGAGCCCCGATCCTGCAAGGTTCGGGCTGAAGCTGCCTCAGAGGGGCGGCGGAGAAAGGGAAATCTGCCAGCCAGAGTGAGGGAGCCGCATCTCCCCTTTTGGGTCTGGTCTTTTCCCTCCGAAGACGTCAAGAAGTGGTGGTCAAAATGGCCACCTCGAAGAGAAGGTCTCAACGGGATTAAGATTGGTGCAGGAGGAAAGAGAGAAGTCGACAGCAGAGGAACCGAGTATCGGATGGTAAGATCAAGGCACCCGGGATTAAGATAAAGATGAGTTTTAAAAAGAGAAACAGAAGCGGCGAGTTCCAAGTGATGGAAAAAATAAGTAAAATATTTTGACAGCTATAAGGGGCTTCGAACCGGGAAAGGAAGAAGCCAGCGTAAGAACTTAAGTTTGGGGCTCAGAAAACTTTGAATATCAAAATAAAAGGAAAGGGTTAAGACTCTGTGCAGAAAGTGCCACTTTGTGGAGAAAAATTGGAAGCTAAAGAAGTAAGAAACTATCTTGTTCCTTTGTGGATTGAGTTGTTACATTTTAAAGAGACACAAGACTCATAGAAAGTGAAAGCTTGAATATACAAAGACGGACTACCGGATTAATTGGTGATATTGATATAGACTCTGGACCTGGGTTAGGATTATAGAAAATTTAAAGAAGAAATAAGGAAAATTAAAATTTTGGTGGTCATCCAAAGAATTAAAATGGAGTTTAAAAGTATGAAAGAACTGTTACAGGAAGTGACTGAACTAACTTGGCATGTTGCAGAAAATATGGGCATTCAAAATGCTGAATAAAGAAGAAGGAGCCTTGGAAAGGGTGGAGCCAGCACAAGAGAAAGCCATCTTAAAAAGACAATTAATACAAAGATTAATACAAATAAAAGGGAAAGGAAGGGTGGCTAAAAAACGAACCTAAGAAAGTATCTAAAAAGGGAACATTTACGAAATTAAGCATGTTAGAAAGGCTCAGAAGGAAAGGGAACAGAAAGGTAAGAGAGAGAGAGGGATTCAAACTGGATAGAGAAGGGGGGGAGCTATGATAATGGGAGGAGAAGGAGTCAAAGCACAAGCGAGTCATTTTTAAGAAAACAACCACAAGATTAATACAAATACAAAGGAAAGGAGGATGGTCAAAAAAATGAACTTAAGAAGGTAATTAAAAAGGGGACATTTATGAAATTAGGCATGTTAGAAAGGTCCAGAAAGGAAGAGAGCAGAAAGGTAAAGAGAGAGAGAGGGATTTAAACTGGATAGAGAAGGATAGCGGGATAAAAAGAGAGGAGAAGGAACAAGAAACAAGAACAAAAGATAGAAGACACGGGAGTTACATAATAAGAAAGAAACTTGTTTGCATAGAGATAATGGCTAACGTATTTAAAAGGGGGGTTCTGCATGAAGAAATGGTAATAAGAATATATTGATTATAAAGTGTAAAACAATAGGGGTTACTGACAATTTTATGGTAGGTCACCATTTTTATTTCTTTTACAAAAGAAAGCTCAATGATGATTAGATGAATTGAATTAATTGAAATGATTTTAGAAAATGTCTAAAAATGAGGTTTGTCAATAACCAAGATTAGTTATTTTATTATTATTTTGGAACCATAAATAAATCTTAGGGGGATATGTGTTGCAGAACCGATCGATTAGAGATATATTGTAAGGGAGCTTTTCTCCTATTTTTTTTTCTTTTTTCTCTATCTTTCGTTTTAAAGGGAATGATTATGATTATGTTACTATATTAACCACTGAGGTGCCACTTTCAAAGTAGTAAAGGGGGCAAGTCTAGGTTTTTTTTTTCTCATTCTTTTAGTGTTAAAATTTGTACGGATTTAGAATTATGGAGAGAATATGTGATGAAAGGGCAAATCTGACGGACAAAAGAATTCTGTAAATGATAAAAGAGTATTAACAATGTGAAGATAATTAAAGGATAGATATGGATGAACCTTATCTTTAATATGATGGGCAAATATATTGTTATTTGTAAGATTTATAAATGAAGTTTTTTTTAAAATATATATATATATATTTGCAATTAACTCGAAATGAACTGGGGGGCTATACAGATTGAGATTAAGATTTGAGATTAGGATTAATTTCTTTGATCCTCTGTCTGCTAAAATGGAATAGAAGTGAAGTCAAATGTTTAAAATGAATATAGATTTACTGTCATATTTGCATGTAAAGGGACGACCAGAACATGCTGTCTACTGAAAAGAGCTGTTTTAAAAAATTGTTAAAATTGAATAAAATTTGTTTAAAAAAAAAATTTGCATGCTAACCATCTACCTGGTTTATTTGCATTTTCGAAAAATTTCTGTTTAGCTCTCCTGATTTTTTTGTGCCAACTCTTCTTTTTCCATCAGCCCCATTTTATGGTTAACTATTTCCATTTGACTTTTAAGATTCTTTTTTTGTGGATATCTTTGTAGTTCTTTTTCCAGTTTCTTGTAGTCCTCTTCTAAGATCTGTTATGCTTGTCTTTTTTCATATTCCTTCTTCTTGTATAAGTTATAATCAGACCTCTGATATAGGCCTTCATACTGTCCCATACATTTTGTAATGAAGTTTCCTCATTATTTTCTTTAAAGAAAAAAGCCAGTTCTTTTTCCATTTTTTTTTTGGTAAATTCTTTTTCCTTCAAAATTGAGTTGTTCAGAGTCCATCTTGATCTTTTCTTTTGTCCCTTCCATTTGACCCGTATTGGATTATGGTCTGCCCAAGTACTTGTTTCAATATTTACTTCTTGCATATTTGAGATTAATTTCGTTGACATCCAAATCATATCTATTCTTGACCATGATAAATGTCTATTGGACTAAAATGTATATTGTCTATTCTTAACATTCATTTCTCTCCAAGCGTCACGAATACTTAATTCCTCTACCATTTTAAAAAAAGATTTCGGCAATGTCTTTCTATTTTTTTTATTTACTTTCTGTGTTTTGTAGTCCAACTCTATGTCCACTATAGAATTAAAATCTCCAAGAATACATATATTGTCATTTTCCAATTCAATTATTTTCTTATGTAACTTTTTGTAAAACACTTTGTCAACTCATAAAATATTTTGTATACACGTTTTATAGTTGACAACAGAAAGAAGGTGGGGAGTTTCAAAGAGCAGGCGGCAGTATGGAATCAAAAGTACATTCCATTCATATTTTCTTCAAACACTGATAAGATGACTGAAGCTTCTGCCGTGCAAAAATCTAATTGGAGAGCATTATTATTATTATTATTTTATTATTATTTTATTAGACTTGTATGCCGCCCTTCTCCCAGAGGACTCAGGGCGTGAACAGATAAAAGACCCATATATACAATAAAAAGATATTAAACAAGACAAGTCTAAATTACAAAACTGCATTAAAAACAGTTAAAATTACAGTTTATAACAATATATAAATCACCCCCCCCCATGGTCAATCCAGGCCAGCTTGCTGAAACAGCCAGGTCTTCAGGTCTCGGCAAAAGGAGCGGAGATCCGGGGCCAAACGAAGATCCGCAGGAAGCTGATTCCATAGGGCGGGTGCTCCCACAGAAAAGGCCCTAGCCCTGGGAACCGCCAGCCGACAGTGCCTGACCGACGGTATTCCCAGGAGGCCCCTCCTGTGGGAGCGCACGGGCAATCGGAATGTGATGCAGGCAGAAGGCGTTCCCGCAAATATCCTGGACCCAAGCCATTTAGGGCTTTATAAGTTGTTACCAACACCTTGAAGGAAACCCGGAAGGCAACCAGCAACCAATGCAAGTCACGCAGGAGGGGTGTAACATGAGAGTATTGGGATACCCCCATCACAGCCCGTGCAGCCGCATTCTGCACCAGCTGCAACCTCCGAGTAATCTGCAAGGGTAGCCCCATGTAGAGAGCGTTGCAGTAGTCGATTCTGGAAGTGACGAGCGCATGAGTGACCATTCGAAGGGCATCTCGGTTCAGGTAAGGACGGAGCTGGCGAACCAGCCGAACCTGGGCAAAAGCCCCCCTGGCCACAGCTCCCACTTGCTCCTCCAGCATGATTGATGACTCCTGGCTATGGACATTTTTCGTTGGATGATACACCCAGAGGAGTCAGGGGGAAAAGCAGGATCAAGGGTGACAGTGAATTACGTATCTCAGAGTTGGCTACGCCCAGGTAAATGCCGGACATAGAATGTTACCTTCAAATAAATCTTTTTTTAGTTTTGGGAGTGTGGCTCGAGGCTCATGATTTAATTGGAGTAACTGCCGGAATCCTGACACTCTTCTTGCTTATCATTTGGTGCATATATTGCTATTAAAAGCATCTTTAAATTATTGTCTATTATTTCCACCATCAATATTCTTCCTTCTTCATCTGTAAAAATCAATTTAGCTTTTATTGTATTCTTAATATATAGGACTTCTCTTCTGGTTTGTTGTGCCAATGAAGTATATAAGTTCCCAATTCTGGGACAGTCCAATACTTGAGCATGTTGTTTTTTAATGTGTACTTCTTGTAAGCAGATTATGTCCAACTTTAATTTTTCTAGCTTATAAAACATTTTTTCCTTTTGATGGCTGAATTCAGTCCATTTATATTTATTGAGATTAACTTCTTTTCTTCTTCCATTGTTTACACTTTATATGTAGAGTTTATTGCTCTCGTTTTTCTTTGCTCTCTTGCTTCTTTAGGTTCCACCCTTCCTCCTATTGCTCCTTCTTGTGTCCTTTCTTCTCTTTTTTCTTTTTCTCTTTCTTCAGCCATCTCGTCTTGAAGTTTAATTATTTCCTCGTCTTTTGTTCTCTTTTCTTCTTTTCCTCTAAAGTATTCATCATAAAATTGTTCTGCTTTCTCTATTTAATCCAATCTATGTCTTCGTTCTTGCCAAGTGAACATCAAGCCTTCTGGAATCAGCCATCTATAATTCACTCCTTTCTTAATTAAGATCTTTGTCAAGAATTGATATTCTCTTCTCAAATCTCTCACGTTTCTCAGTACTTGTTTTAGGACTATAATCTCCTTTCCTTTATATTTCAATGAGTCATCTCTTGCTTTCTGTAATATTTCTGTTTTAATTGCTTTCTTAGTAAATCTCACATGAACTTCTCTGGGTAATTTATTTCTCATAGCATATTTAGTATACACTCAGAATACTTCATCAATTCCATCTATCATTTTTTCTTTCTATATCTCCATAGCTCCTGCTAACATTTTTATCATTATTTCTGCAAGGTTTTCTCCTTTTTCTTCCTCAATATTTTGAAATCTTAGGTAGAAATCAGCTCTGTCCATCTCCCAGGCAATCATTACCTTTCCCTTATCTTGCTCAACTGCTGTCAGCCTGTTGTCTATTTTTCCTACTTTTTTCTCTGTCTGATCTTCTCTTTCTTCTATTTTTTGCATTCTTCATCATCTGTTGTATACTCTCCATTTTCTCATCCATTTTTCCCATTCTGTCTTCCATTTTTCCCATTTTATCTTCCATACGCCTCCCTTGTATTGCTTGCATTATCATTTTAATTCTTATTGAGACCTCCTTTTCCTTCTCCCTTTACTTCTCTTGCTGTAACATGGTTTGTATTGATCGCTGACCCGCTGGACTTAGAGAGGAGGAGGTAGGGATTGATGAAACTGTAGCAGCTGTCTTCCTCATCTCTGGTTAATTGTAATCCCAATCAAAAGGTCTGCCAACAAAACCAGGGCCACTTTTCTTCAGGTTCTTCTCTACCTTAATACAATTATAAAGGAAGAAAAAGAAGAAGAAAAAGGAGAAACCAAATTCTTCGTCCCAAGGAGCAAAAAGAAGTAAAAATAAAAATAAGAATTTAAAAATATAGAAGAGTTTAAAAATACAAAATCCTCAAAGAAGCAATACAAGAAAAAGGAGAAAAAACAATAATAACAATAAGAAAAAGTAATCCACTGGTAATATTTATGAATGAAGGGAAAAAGAAAAAAAAAGAAAATGTTGTATTCCAACAAAAAGGCTAAAGCAAAAAAAATGATTGTGGAAAAGCAAAAAAGGCCCAGAAGAGATACCAGCAACCAGAAAAAAAATTGAAAATAGTCAGTTATAATTTTAAATATAGGTCACAAAGCAAATCCCAGCCACCATGCAATATCCAAAGAGCCAAAGTCAAAATATAAACAAGATATAATCCAAGGTCACAGTAGTCTTTTCTCTTTCCACTTCAATCTTCAGCTGTTTAAATTGTTTTGCGAGAACAACACCTGTTTAAACAATTATTATTCAGTGCTCAGCTCTCTATCTTCTCTTGAGTCTAAACAGCCTGTAACCGAAATAATTTTCTCACACGTTTAATCTCTTCAGCATTTTTCTTTGTAGCCTCTAGATGGCACTGTTGCTTTACTTTGACTACTTTATTATATTGTAACAAAAAAGTTTCTAGCAAAGTTCACTTTAAAAGAGAAAGTAAAAAGGCAAAAATAGTCCAATTTCTATATTTAAAGTAAGAATTAAAGTTTGTCTTCCTTTAGTTATTATTATAAAGTCCAGTCCAGTTAAAAATTAATCTCTTGTTAAAGCACAGTAAAATAGTCTTAATTAAATTTGACAGTTAAAGATATGCTCAATTTCACCACTTATTTTCTCTTCTGTCTTCTATCTTCTTAAAAGCTTTTCCCCCTTAGGGTACTCTTTCATTCTTAACCAGAAAACAATTAAAAAGTCTCACCCAAAACTGACACACTTTCTTTCTGTATCTTCTTCTGTTCCGGAGCTGTCCCAACCTTTCAGCAGCTTTTAAATGGCTTTCCCTGGTATTGAGGTCAGGCTGATAGGTCTGCGGTTTCCTGGATCTATTTTTTTTCCTTTTTTGAAGATGGGAGGAAGACAGAAAGAGACAGAGAGAAAGAGATAGAGACAGGGAGAAAGACAGAGGGAGAGAGGGAGGAAAAGAGAGAGGGAGGGAAAGAGAGATGATATTACAAAAGTTTTTCTTTTTTATTGCTGCTAAACTTAATTGTTAAGAAATATCCATTAGAAGAATGAGTGCACTCAGGGAAATGTAGTGAGAGCGATTATGAATAACACACATGTGACACGAAGATATACTGAATACTGAAATGTAGGTTTTACTTCCAGTAAATGGTTAAGCAGAATCCAAAAAGCAGTCCAAGTCAAACACGATGAAAGCAGTCAGTAGACAAAACAATAATTCAGTTGATAATCCAAAAAAACAAAGTCCTTTTCCTTACCAGTATCATACACAGAGTTCAGTACATGGAGTTTGCAAACAGTAGCAAAAACTCACAGCAATATCAGAAGAATGATGAGTAATTCAACAGCAAAAAGACTCGTACGAAATACAAATGGAGAGTGGAGTGGAGTGGAGTGGAGTGGAGTGGAGAACGAACCAGGTTTCTGGCTCCATCTTATGGCCGTTGGCAGAAACTTCAGCCAATCACAATTGGCATTTCTCTTAAAGATACAAAATGAATTTACTAGCATGGTTTATATATTGCTAACCCAACTGTTAGGTGACTATAATTCGTAACAGTAATATTTCAAAAGCAGGAAAAAATATGAAGGGGCATATCACATTTTTCATAGAACAAGTAGCTGAACTCTGCCTTGTTTATCATTATTTTAGGTAGTAAAACCTGATTATTCAGGTTAAATTGCTGTGTTGGCACTTTGCGATAAATAAATGGGCTTTGGGTTGCAGTTTGGGGACTAAGTCTCTAAAAGGTTCTCCATCACTGCTCTAGCATATAATATTTTTCTAATAGCTGTTTTATTTTAGAATAGAATTCTTTTTTTATTATTATTTTATTATTTATTAGACAAATACACAAACACAAACAGATAAACCTTACAGATTGAACACGGTACAGTTATCCTTGCTTCCATCTTTGTCCTTAGATCACTAACTCCAATATTGATATTGTATACTTTCCCTCTCTATATTTAAATATTTTATTTGGTCATTCAATATTTCCATGGATCTTCCTCATCTCTAGCCAACCATAGAATTTGTCCCATATTTTGTAATGGTCTGTATCTTCCTTGTTTTTAAGTTCTTTTGTTAGTTTGTCCATTTCAAGATAGTGTGATTTTCCTCAGTATTTCGGCTTCATTTGGAGTGTTTTGGTTTTTCCACTTTTCTGCATACGCCAACCTTGCTGCAGTGGTTACATGAATCATTAAATACATGCTTTCTTTATCATATGTCCTAGAGTTAATTCCTAACAGAAAGAACTCAGGTCTATAATGTATTTTAACTTCACACATTTCTTCCATCCACTTGTGTAATTTTTGCCAGTATTTTTGGGCCTCTTTCCAGCTCCACCATAAATGATAATAAGTTCCTCTTTCTTTATTACATTTCCAACAAATGGGGGAAAGTTTAGAGTTCATTTTTGCCAATCTTGATGGGGGTATGTGCCATCTATAAAACAGTTTATATAAATTTTCTTTAAAGGGTATCGCTAAAGTCATTTTTTGTTTCTGTTCCAAAGTTTTTGCCAATCATCTAAATTAATGTTATAGCCAACATTTTTCATCCATACCACCATCATTTCTTTTACTTTTTCTTCTTCCAATTTAAATTCCAATAAAACTTGATATATTTTTTTATCATCTTCTCCTCAGGTCCTAATAAAATTTCATCTAGTTTTGTCCTTGTTCTGCTAATACCCCATTCTTTGCTATCTTTTAGGTATTTTGATTGGAGTTGCAAATAGCCCCACAATTCCACCTCAATTTCCTGATTCTTCAACTCTTGTCTGGTTTGTAACTCCCCTTTGTCATTCAATAACTCTTCATAAGTAATAATTTTTCCTTGTCGCAAAAGGTGCGGGTGCATTAGTGCTTCCAGAGTTGATAGCCAAATAGGTGTTTCTATATACATTTGTCTTTTTATTTTATACCATATGTTTAAGAGAGTCTGTCTGACTTTATGCCTTTGCACGTAACTATAACCCTTTAAATTCTCCTGCCAGAAGAAGGTGTGCCAACCCGACTGCAAGTTGTACTCTTCTAGTGTTAATATTCTTTTATTTCTATGATTAATCCAATCTTTAATCCAAGTTAATATTGCAGCTCTATAGTACAACTCCCAGTCGGGGAGGCCAAATCCTTCTCTTTCTGTGGCATCTTGTAACAGCTTTAGTTTCACTCTTGGTTTTTTCCTTTGCCAAATAAAATCTTTCATTAATCTATTCAAATTATCAAAAAAAAATTCTAGCTTTATGGGGTCATTATGAAAAAGAAAGAACAATTTAGGTAGAATATTCATCTTTATTGCCTCTATCCTTCCCATAAAAGATAGATTTAGTTTATTCCATTTTCTCAGATCTTCAGTTATTCGTTTTATTAGTGGGTCGTAGTTGTCTTTTTTAAGTGTTGTATATTTTGCTGAAATTATAATTCCCAGGTACTTAACCTTATCTACAATTTCAATGCCCATTGTTGCCACTAATAATTCTTTCTGCTTGTTTGTCATGTTTTTAGTAATCATTTTTGTTTTATTCTTATTAATCTTTAGCCCCGCAACTTCTCCAAATTCTTGTAAATTATCTAGTAATTTTAATCCTGAAATTTGTGGTTCCTCTAATATGAAAAGCAAATCGTCTGCAAAGGCTTGCAATTTAAATTCTTCATTTTTTATTTTTTAGCCTTTAATTTATTTTTCTTTTTTAATTGTTCTTATTAAAGCTTCCAACGTCATAATAAAAAGAAGTGGCAACAATGGGCATCCCTGCCTGGATCCTTTTTGAATCTGAAATTTGTCTGTTAACCCCCCATTTATCAGAATCCTAGCTTCCTGTTTTTGATATATAGCCGAAATCACATTTATAAATTTTTGTCCTAAATTCATATATTTAATTTGCTGCAAGATGAATTCCCATTTCACATTATCAAAAGCCTTTTTGGCATCTAAAAACATTAATGCAACTTGCTCACCAGTTGTCAGGGAGAAGGGACGTGCGAACAGATAGCTCTGTGAAGCTATCCTGCAGGATTCTACATCCTGCAGGATTCTACGGAATCTAAAGGAAGCTTGGAGAGCTTCCAAAGGTGAGGGGTCCCTGAAGATAAGCCACGGGCGGCAGTTCGTGGTGAAATCTGGGTAAACCAGAGGCGAACGGCCACCCATGAGCGCTGACAGCTGGTCATACAAGCGATGAGCTAGCGGAATGAAGGTACAGTTAAACGAGCAAAAAGCAACAACCAATAAGTGATTAGAAATTAACTTAAAATGGAGATGCAACATAATAAGAGTTCAAAACAGCTTGGTAAATGGAATTGGCTCTGGCTGAGGAGGGTGAGGGAGCGGCGAGACACATGGAGAGCAGAACGATCGGAGGATCACTGTAAAACCAAACACAAGACGGGGTGAAGGATTAAGCAGCGGCTTATTGTTTAGGGCGGCTTCGAGATTGGAACATTTGTTTGGGAGAATAAAGTTGGTTTCTTTTGGGATCTAATACTAATAGTGGAGTCTGTTGTGGACGGACGCTGTGAAGGCAAAGATGGTCCCGGTCCCTGGAACTAGAAAGCAGATTGATGAAAGTACTGACTGCTATTGGTGGACTGAAGGGGAGTTTGCGTTTTACTTCTTCCATTTGGATTTGAGTTGGAGATTTGGGAGAGACTTAAAAGAAAGAAGGGGCTTCCTGAAGGAAACAGACGCTGTCCGGTGGGTGACACAGCGAATCTAAAGAAAACTGAGAGATACTGTACTGAGAAGGAGACATCTACTGGTGATGGGGAGAAAGGAAAAGGGATTTGACGGAAGCTACAAAGTAACTCTTTGCAACAAAGTTAAAAAGAACAGACAAGTGATTGTTAGAGTACCGGACTTTCTTTTTTGGTATTTCCTTTTTCCTTTCTTTCTCTCTTTTTTTTCTTTCTAATTATTATATAGTAAAGATAATTTAGGAAAGGACTCCAATTAATTCATGAATTAACTTTTGAGTGATTTTAAAGACTGGATTAATTCTTATAAGTGTATAGAACTACTGAAAGTGTCTATTTAATAGATGTATAACTCTGACTAGTTAAGATATTATATTATTATTCTTAATATTAATTAACTATAACTTTAAAGGAAGTTGATTAGAGTGATTTAATTAGTTAAAAATATTACAGAATATTATAAAAATTGAATTGTGGGAAAGTATAGCAGGAGAGCTATAACAAAACTGTTCCACCAAAAAGGGAAGGAATAAGAGAAGTAGATAGAGAGAGGGAAGCATTGAGGAGGTGGAGGGACTGGAGAAGGGGAAGAGTAAGTGGGAGTGATGGATTAAAAATAATATTGTGACAAGATTGTTTAACATGACAAGCACTTCAAATATTTCTAAGATTGGCACTATTAGGAAAATACCCACACAAACAATGACTACAACAGCTACGGCAAGCCCTTCCACGCAGAGGGTAATTGATGAAATGCTCCCCAAAGAACAATCAAATTCCACAAAAGATTTACAAATCTTGAGGATATGAAGAACGAGATAGGGATGGTGAGATCAGAATTAAAAGAAAAGATATGAAAGATAGATGAAAAATTTGAAGCATTTCAACAGGAGGTGAAGAAAAATCAAGAAAAGATTGTAGAAATCGAGACAAAGATGAGTAAAGAGGAAAAAAGGTAGATGATTTAACGGATAAATTAGAAAAAGCAAACAAGGAATTAGAAATGACAGTAATATTTTTAGAGTCAGAAAAGGCAGCCCACTGCCTAAGATTCCAGAATGTGAAAGAGGAAAAAGGAGAAAACCTATGGGAGGTGATGGCTGACATACTGGCTAAATTATTAGAGATGGATAAGGAAGAGGTACTTAAAGAGGTAGATGAACTTTACAGAGTCCAAACAAATTATGCAAGGAGGTTCAACCTCCCAAGAGAAGTTCATATGAAACTAGTTAAAAAATCTTTTAGAGATGAAATTTTGTACAAGACAAGAGACAAACCACTTGAATATGCTAGTAAGCAAATAACTGTTTTAAAACAAATCCCAAAGAGAGTTAGAGATCTAAGGAGACCATATCAATTTTTAACAGCAAAATTGATAAAATACAATGTAAATTTTAGGTGGTTGGTGCCTGAGGGTATCATGGTAACGTGGCAGGATAAGAGATTTAGATTGGATACCCTCAAAAAAGCAGAGGATTTTTTTGACCAACAATTTATTAGGGAAGAGGAGCCAGAAGAAGAAATACAGGAGAGAGGTGGGCCAGAAGGAAAGAAAAGGGAAGTAGTAAATATAGAAGGAAACATAGTAGATAATAAAGAGAGAAGAAATGGAAGAAGTGAACCTACAGAGGGAAATAAAGAACTTAAGGAGATTAGAATTACAAGAAGCACTAGACAAAGAAATCAATAAAATTTTAAATTGTTGTGAATTGAAATCATTGAATATCAATGGCATGAACTCCCTGGTGAAAAGAAAAAAACTGTTTAAAAATTTACAGGCACGAAAGGTGGACATAATAGCTTTACAGGAAGTACATATTGTAGAAAAACAAAAACATTTGCTAGAAAATAAGAAACTTGGGAAAGTCTTCTCTGTTCTTGATGTACAAAAAAAAGAGGGGTAGTTTTTTATATAAAGGAATGGATCCCAACCAAAGAAATTTATAAAGATAAGGAGGGTAGGATTCTGATGGTGGAAATAGAACTGGGAAATAGGAAAATTCTATTGGTTGTAATATATGCACCAAATGGCCCACAAGAATCCTTTTTTCAAAAACTGTATAATAAACTTAAAGAATTTCAATATGAAGAATTGTGTATTATGGGAGATTTTAATGCAGTTGCTGATAAATTATTAGATTATAATGGAAATAACATAAATATAGAGAAAAAAAAGTTACCAAAAGTTTTTTTTTGACCTGACAAAAGATCTTAATATTTGTGATGCATGGAGAGAAAGAAATTTGGGGAAAAAACAATATACACATTATTCTAACCGACACCAATCATGGTCGAGACTTGACGTGGATGACTAAAAAATTAAACTCGGAAATATATGAAATAAATATGGAGAAAAATTCTTGGCAGACCACAGTATGATTAGATTTAGTTGGAAAGGACAAAAGCAGACTTTGGGATGGACACTTCAAAGGTCGATTTTAAAAGAGGAATTATTTATCTGACACTAAAAAAGAATTGGAATTTTTTTTGAAGAAAATAAAGAGGAAGATACCTCCCACAAAATAATTGGGATAATGGTTAAAGCAGCAATGAGAGGAGTAGCAATAAAATATATGGCCAGGAAAAACAGAGGAAAAAAACAACAAAGAAAAAGAATTGAACAGGAATATAAGGAGTTGGAGAAAAAATTACAAGTTACCCCACAGAAAAAACAACTTAAGTTACAAATGCAATTATTAACACATAAAATAAATTTAATAGAGAAAGAGGAGTTAACCCACAAATTAAAAATGACAAAATAATATCAATTTGAAAACCAGGGCGCTGGTTAGCCTATAAATTGAAAAAGCAAAAAGAAAAGAGGTGGATTACTAAATTAAGGAATGACCAAGGAGAGATTTGTTTTCAAGAGGAAGACAAAAGAGAGATTATTCAAAATATTATGAGAAACTATGCAGAGAGGAGGAATACCTATCAGAGGGGAAAATAAAAAGATATTTAAAGAAAGCAGGACTTACAGAAATCTCAGATGAAGATAAAAATATCTTAAACCAGGATATAACAATAGAAGAAGTTCACTGGGCAATAAACAAGCAGAAAAATGATAAAGCTCCAGGCCCAGATGGCCTCCCAGTGGAAATTTACAAATCACAACAAGATACGTTAGGCAGCAAAATGCTTAGAATATTTAATGACGTCTTAGAGAAAGCTAAAATCCCAAAATCTTGGCAAGAAGTGAGGATAACTATTATACCCAAAGTGGGAAGTGACCCTATGGACCCCAGAAACTATAGACCAATTTTCCTACTTAACGTCGATTACAAAATTTTTATGTCAATCATCGCAGAGAGACTCAAAACAATTTTAAATGAATTTATATCTATAGATCAAAACAGATTCCTTCCCTACAGACAACTCAAAAACAACATTAGGATAACTCTAGATATTATAGAATACTATGAAGACCATAGTGGTAGAACAGAATTCTTTATTGGCAAAGTGTGATTGGACACACAGGGAATTTGTCATGGTGCAAATGCTCTCAGTGTACATAAAAGAAAAGATACATTTGTCAAGAGTCAAGAATCATAAGGTACAACATTTAATGATAGTCATAGGGTACAATAAGCAATCAAATCATACTAGGAAACAGTTAATATAAATTGTAAGGATACAAGCAACAAAGTTACAGTCATACAGTCACAAGTGGGAGGGGATGGGTGATAAGGAGTGATGAGAAGATTAACAGTAATAGTAGTGCAGACTTTGTAATAGTTGAACAGTGTTGAGGGAATTATTTCTTTAGCAGTGTGATGGCGTTCAAGAAAAAACTGTTCTTGTGTCTAGTTGTTCTGGTGTGCAGTGCTCTATAGTGTTGTTTTGAGGGAAGGAGTTGAAATAGTTTATGTCCAGGATGTGAGGGGTCTGTAAATATTTTCAGAGCCCTCTTTTTGACTCGTGCAGTATACAGATCCTCAACAGAAGGCAGGTTGGTAGTAATTGTTTTTTCTGCAGTCCTAATTAACCTCTGAAGTCTGTGTCTGTCCTGTTGGGTTGCAGAACCAAACCAGACAGTTACAGAGGTGCAGATGAGAGACTAAATAATTCTTCTGTAGAACTGTATCAGCAGCTCCTTGGGCAGTTTGAGCTTTCTGAGTTGGTGCAGAAAAAACATTCTTTGTTGTGCTTTTTTGATGATGTTTTTGATGTTAGGTGTCCATTTTAGGTCATGTGATATAGTAGAACCTAGAAATTTGAAGGTCTCTACTGTTGATACTGTGTTGTCTAGTATTGTAAGAGGTGGTAGTGTGAGAGGGTTTCTCCTAAAGTCTACTACCATTTCTACGGTTTTGAGTGTGTTCAGTTCACCACGAGGCAAGTTGTACAACCTCCCATCAGTATGCAGATTCGTCATCTTGAATGAGACCAATCACTGTTGTATCATCTGCAAACTTCAGTATTTTAACAGATGGATCATTTGAGATGCAGTCATTGGTATACAGGGAGAAGTGGAGAAAGCACACAGCCTTGGGGGCCCCCTGTGCTAATTGTACAGGTATCAGATGTGATTCTGCCTAGCTTCACTTGCTGCTTCCTGTCTCTTAGGAAGCTTACGATCCACTTACAAGTATGTTCAGGTACTGCTAGTTGGTTTAATTTACTTAGAAGAATGTCTGGAATGATGGTATTGAATGCTGAACTGAAGTCTACAAAGAGGACCCTTGCGTAGGTATTTGGAGATTCGAGGTGTTGTAGGATGTAGTGCAGAGCCATATTAACAGCATCATCTGTCGATCTATTTGCTCGGTATGCAAACTGCATGGCATCTAACAGCAGATCCGTGATGGTTTTCAGGTGGGACAGCACTAGTCTTTCAAAGGTGTTCATAACTACAGATGTTACAGCAACTGGTCTGTAGTCATTCAGTTCCTTGATGGATGGCTTCTTTGGCACTGGGATGATAGTAGAGCGTTTGAAGCAAGAAGGAACATAGCACATCTCTAGTCATTTATTGAAGATTCGGGTGAAGATGGGAGCCAATTGGTCAGCACAGACTTTTAAACAAGGAGTCATCTTGTCTGGCCCTGGTGCTTTTCCTGGCTTTTGTCTGTGAAATAGATCTTGCACTTCTTTTTCAGTGATCACCAGAGGTTGTGAACCCAATGGGTTGGGGTCAGTTGAAGGATGCTTGGCTGTTGTTGGTGTGTTTGAGATGGGGGTTGTGGAGATAGGTGGCTGTAGTTTCCTTTCAAACCTTCAGTAAAACACATTCAGGTCATCTGTTAGTTTTTTGTTTTTTAAGACATTTTATTTCGGTTTTCACAAAACAAAACAAAACAAAACATATTTTTTTAGTCAACAGCTTGGTTCCAGGTTTTCAAATCTCCATACAGATATTATCTCAGTTACATATTCATCTTTTATCTTTCACATTCAATTTCATGTCTTATCACTAGTTTAAATATTCTTTAATAATTTTCCCCCTCAAATACTTCTCACAGGCTTATTTTATAACTCTCTCATTCATATCTAAATCTATTACATATCCTTTTCAAGGTTTTCATATTTTCAAAATAATTATACTTATACTCTTATCTATACTGTTTACAATTTCAATCCATATCCATATTTCAAACGTTACAAAACAAGGTTTCCCCTATGGTTGCCAATTAAAGTGTGTCACCTTCATATAGTTGATTCCCTTTCACATCCCATTAAAAATTCTACTTCTAAATTATCCCATTTAACAAATATAATTCCCATCACCTAATAGCTATATTATAACATAAATCCCTTTTTAGTCAGATTCTGCATGGTACTTCCCCTTTAAATTACCTCTAAACAATTTTAAGTTTAAAAGAAATAAAAAAAAAAAAAAAGAAGATAATTAATCAGTTCAAATTCATCCTAAAAAAATGTTTCATCTTCCATTTTAATTACGTATATTTTCCTGTTTTCTACATAATTTCTTATTTCTAAAATATTTATACAATCCCTTATCACCATGCAGAATCCTCTATTTTAGTTGTATTTTCAACCATTATCTCTGTGTCTATCAATCAAATTATTCCCTTTAATTATTGTTCGTTTCCCATATTTCTTTATTTCCTGGTTCTGTTTTTTATAACTTCTTTTCCCCTTTATTTTCTCCTTCTTTTTCTCACTCCAGTTTTTGTCCCCCTCCCTCTTTAATGCTTCCTTCTGTAATCCTCCCTTCTGCTCTTTCCTTATATTTTGTTTATTTCTCACACTGTTCCTTTTTCTGATTTCTTATCTCCAATTTTTAAGTTCCTTTTTCCCCTTTCTGAATTTCAAACCTCGTCCCAATTTTTTTTTTATTAAAGATGGCCTCTCCTTTATTCAAGTCGTCTTCTTCCTCTGAAGTTTTTCGCTGATCCTCATAGTCCAAAACTGCCATTTCCAGAAATTGCAGAGCAAAGCCAAACGATTCTCCTTGTAGTTGCAGTTGTTCCTTCATATATTTTAATTCCATTTTCAGTTCCAAGTACAGTTCTGCCATCTTTCAACACTTCTCGGTACTTTTAGACAACCAAATTCTATAAGATTGCTTCCCAGAATAAATTTCAATTCTATCCAGTAATAATCCAATGTTCAAAGTTTCCAAAATCATCAAACAATTCCAGAACAGTTTTTTCTTGCTTCTTTCTTTGTTACAAAGTTCCAAGCTCCACTTTCATTTTGCAGGGGCTCTATTTGACTGTAGCAAAATTTCATTTACTTCATTATTCTTTAAAAGTCTTTTAAAAGTTCACATTAATTTCTTTTAGCATCAGGTGGCACTCTTTAGTATGTCCAAGTTCCACCCCCTTTTTCCCTTCCTCCGCTTTTTCTTCTTTTCTGGCTTTTACGTTTAAAAAGCTCCTTGTTTGCCTTTTGACACTTTCGATTTCAGCTTTAAGTTTGCTTATTTAGTGTCAGGATCATTTTCACTATTTTCCTCTTCTAACTTTTCTCTCAAAATTCAAAGCCACTCCCAGTTGTCAGATCTTTTTTCCCCCCTCTTCTTTGCCACAGCTTTAAAAGTCTTTTCCAAAGAATTCTTAAGTATTTTATTTTTTATTTTTATTTTTTATTTTTAATTACATTTATATGCAGCCTTCTCGAAGACTCATGACTTACAGTCCCCAGGATACAACCCAGTGTGCTCAGCAATATAACTCCAGGGTACCTTGTATTCAGATGTTAATCCTGCTTAGCCCAGTCACCCAAGCTGTCCTCCTTCTCCACTCCTGCACGATTCTTGTCCGGTCAGATCTTCCTCTTTGTGATGGCCATTTTGGCCACCGCTGCATCCACCTTCGGAGAGGAGTTTTATGCCTCACCGAGGAGGGGGAATGCGACTCCCCTCAACTCAGCTGGCATTCTCCCCTTTCTCCATCACCTCTACGGGGTGGCTTCGGCCCCAAATCAGGTAGATTGGGGCCCTTCAGCGGCGAGCACAGACCGAAACTGCAAACAATTGCAGATTTCAGTCCGTCGCCGAGGGACCCTAACTGGAAGCTCTGGTCATCTGCTAGTTGTTGATTTCCTTCTGCCTGGGAAGGAGGTTTGCTGCAGCCAGTGATGTTTTTAAGAGTTTTCCACATGTTTGCTGGTTCATTTGTTGAGAACTGATTCCTTAACTTTTCAGAGTAGCTTCTTTTTGCTGCTCTGATCTCTCTTGTTAATATGTTTCCGGCCTGATTGTATAGCATTCTGTCACCTTTTCTTTTCTTTTTTTTTTGGTAATTTTTTTTATTTTTTAAAGACAAACATAGACAAACACATACACAAAGAACATAAAACATCTTTTTTTTGATACATAAATGTCTCCGGTTATCACTTCTCCATACAAACATTTCATTTATGTTTAATCCATATCTTATATCCATTTTCACAATTTTTTCCATAGCTTTTCCCTTTCTCTACTTTCTATAGTCTTATTTTTAATTATTCCATTCCTTTCTAATTTCAATTACATTTCTTTTTCTAATTTTCAATATCTTTCCATTTAATATTTTAACACTTTGATCTGTCCTGTTTACAATTTCATGCTCTTTTTTCCGTTATACATATTTTGGCCTTGTTTTGTGCCTGTAGTTCCTGTCTCTATCTTGCTCCAATCCTTATGTTGGCTTTTCTTTCCATCCATCTCTTTTTTCTTTTTTTTGTTCCCTTTTCTGCCCAAATCTCCTTTTGAGGATCCCCTTCTGTTTCTTTCTGACATTATAATTACTTTTCAAATGCACTTTTTTGGTTTGTTGCTTCAGATCTTAACTTTTAACTCCTTTCCCCCCTTCCTTTTACCACACTTAAAACTGCTTGCACATTAAAGATGGCTTCTTCATCCTGCCCTTCTTGTTCAGCAAGTGTCTCTTGTTGTTTTTGATATTTCAAAATCTCCATTTCAATAAATTGGAATCTGGGGACAAAAAGTCTCTCCTTTCATTTGTGCTTCTTCTTTATGTTCTTTAAGTATCGTCTTTAATTCTTCCAGGAGTGATGGCATTTTGAAAAGTTTTTTTTATTTTTTAAACAACCCCCAATTAATTTTAATCCGTTTCCCTAGGATCCACTGTCAAAATTCCAGGAATCATACAATAGTCTATAGTTGTTTCTTGCTTCTTTTCTCACTTTCTCTTTCAAGGGACTTTGTTATCTTGTAACAGGATTGCAGCTAGAATGTATCCTTCTCAAGTCTTGTTAAAATTCACTCTCAATACTTTTTAACTCCAGGTGGTATCCTCCATTTTTCCAGATTCTACCCTCTTTTTATTTTCCTCCTCTGCTTTCTTTCTCTCTTTTCAGAAGGCTTTTTTTTTATTCAGAAATCTTTATCCCTTTGACACTTTATTTTCAGCTAAGAATAGCCTATTAATGTCAGAGGATTAATTTCAATTCTTATTCAAATCTCTTGTTCTTAACATTTAAAGTCTAATAGAACGGTCAATTTTAAAGAGAAAGAAAAACAATTCTTTTTCTTTTCACTTTCCTTTCGCTGCTTTAAAAAGTCTTTTTAAAAGATAGTATTATTCTTTGTTGCTTAAATTCCAGGTACCTTAAATGGGTGTTTTCTCTGTTCAGCCCAGTTAGTCAAACTTTCTCTTTCCAACTTCCTCCTGCACGAGCTTGTCCAGTTGGGTTCTTCTTTGAGGTGGCCATTTCTGACCACCGCTGCAGCCACCTTCAGGAAAGGGAGTAAAAGCCAGCTGAGGAGGAGAGATGCAGCTCTCCTCGACCCTGCTAGTGGTCTCCCCCCTCTTCACCACCTCTACGGGTTGGCTTAGCCCCGAAGCCAGCCGGCTCGGGGCGCTCTGGCGGTGAGCACAGATCAAAACCGCGCACAGTCGCATTCCGTCACCTTTTCTGTAGGCTTCCTCTTTGGAACAACGTAGCTGCTTAAGTTTAGCTGTGAACCAAGGTTTATTGTTACTATATATTTGCAGGTTCCTTTTTATATTCAAAAGAAGAATATAAAAAATGGAATTAATAAAGCATAAGTTGAATTTAATAGATAAAGAAGAACTAGACCCAGGGGAGCCTGTTCCCAGTGTGCGTGTGCCCAGAGCTGCTAGAAGGTGAGAGCAGCTGAAACAGAAGGGGTGACTCGGGAGTAAGACTGCCTCACCCACAAGGGATAAAAGTCAGACCTCAATGACAAAAGCTTTGCAGGAAGCAAAGTAGTTTGATAAATTCCGAGTCCTCTTTGAAGCTTTGTGTATTCTGGTTGGCTTTTTCTGGTACTTCGGTTGGTTTCTGTTATAATTAATTGGATACTTCTGTTTTTGGCAACATTCCACAGCACTGAAAGGCATGTGCTTATCTTGGGGAACTGTTTAAGATTAGTTCTGGCTGGGACTGAAAACAATTCCCAGCGTTGCAATAGAACAAGTTTTGCTTTTAAAACAAGTTTGTGGTTAATTATGTTCGACGAAGCCTGGGTCAGAACACTCTTGCTCATTTAATTCTTGCTTAGTTTTGAGCTCACAGTTTTCATTCAAAATATCTTTGTATCTAACAATATTTCCCATATTAACATTTGGGTGAATAAGTGCTTCCATTGTCAAAAGCCAAACTGGAATCTTCAAATAGTGCTGTTTTTTTATTTTCTCCCATATTAACAGTAAAGCATTTCCTATATAATGTCTTTGAAAGTAACCATGTATCTTACTTTTCCCATACCATAGAAAAGCATGCCAACCCAGTTGCAAATAATGCCCCTCCAGAGTCAATAATCTTGTGTTCCTCAGTACGATCCATTCTTTCATCCATGTTAACACTGCAGCCTGGTAGTATAATTCCCAATTAGGTAATCCAAACCTTCCTCTGGTTCTTGTATCCTGTAACATTTTAAAGTTTATTCTTGCTTTTTTCCCTTGCCAGATACATTTTTATATTATTTTATTAAGATCTTCAAAATATTTTTACTTCAGTTTTATTGGAATTGTTTGAAACAGGTACAATAGTCTCAGCAATATATTCATTTTAATTGTTGCTATTCTTCCTATTAACAATAATTATAAGTTTTTCCATTTTTCCAGATCTACCTTAATTTGTTGTTTCAGTTTATAATAATTATCTTCTTTAATCATCACACTTCTTGCTGTTAATTGAATCCCTAGATACTTTACTTTCTTAGTGATCAGGATATCTAATCTCTTCGTTATCTCTTTTTTCTGTTTCCCTGTGACATTTTTCAGTAAGATCTTAGGGTTTTTTCTGTTTATTTTCAATCCTGCCACTTCACCATACTCTTCTATTTTTTTTATTAGCTTAGGTCCTGTTTCTAGAGGATCTTCTAGAATAGAAACTAAATCATCTGCAACGGAAGACATGCATCTGGACGGAAACATGCTTCGGCTCAATCCAGCCAAGACTGAGTGGCTGTACATACCGGCATCTCGGTCCAGTCAGGAGTGTCCAGCGTTGACCATAGGGGAGTGGTGTTGCCCCTGTGGATAGGCGCAGAACCTGGGGTCCTCCTGGATGCGGCTCCAATTGGAGGATCAGGTGGGGGCCGTCGCCAGGGGGGCCTTTGCCCAGGTCCGGCTGGTCTGCCAGCTTTGCCCGTTTCTGGACCGAGATGCCCTGCGTACAGTCACTCATGCCCTTGTCACCTCGTGACTCGACTACTGCAATGCTCTCTATTTAGGACTGCCCTTGCATACCATCGGAGGTTGCAGCTGGTGCAGAATCGGACGCTGGTGGTGATGGGAGTTACCGATTCTCCCATATTACCCCCCCCTCTCTGGTCTGCATTGGTTGCGGTTCGCTCGGGTGAGATTCAAGGTTCTGACTTTAACATTCAAAGTCCTACGACATGGGTCCACAATATTTAAGGGGCGGCTCCTGCCGATATCGGCGCCACCGTCCGTCGGGCACATAGGCAGGACTCCCGGGGTCCCGTCGGCAAGTCAATGTCGGCTGGCGGTCCCGGCGGCGAGCCTATTCTGTAGCAGTCCCGACTTATGGAATGAACTGCCTCTGGACCTCCGTCTGGCCCCTGACCTCCGCACCTTCCTTGTGACTTAAAGACCTGGTTGTTTGACCAAATCGGGCTGTGATTACCTCACCTGGGCCATGGGATAATTTTAAGTATTTTAATTTGGTTTTATTGGGCTTAAATTGTTTAATTCTTTTTTAAATAATTATTGTATTGTGTGTTTTAATTGTGAGCACTTGAGTCTTTGGAGATGGGGCGGCATATAAGTCCAATAAATAAATAAATAAATAAATAAATGCCTGTAATTTATATTCTTACTTTTTACCTCCATACCTTTTATCTCCTCATCTTGTCTGATATTTCTATTTAATACTTCTAGTGTCAATACAAATAATAGTGGTGACAAGGGGCATCCTTGTCTTGTTCCTTTCTTAATATTAACCTTTTCAGTCATATCCCCATTTACCATCACCCTTGCAGTTTGTTTATAATATATTGCTTTGATCATCTTAATAAATCTCTCCCCAAAGTCCATTGCTTTCAGTTGTGCTAACATAAATTGCCAGTTCACATTATCAAACACCTTCTGTGTATCCAGGAAGATCAACGCCGTTTGCTTCTCTGGATGTGCTTCATAGTATTCCAAAATATTCAAAATTATTCTCATATTGTCTTTTATTTGTCTCTTAGATAAAAAGCCATTTTGATCTGAGTGTATAAATTGATTTAAAAATCTCTTTAGTTGTTCCGCTATTATATTTTATAGTTCACATTCAATAATTTTTTATCCATTTCAGATCTGAGTCTTCTTTTGGTATGAGAGTAATATATGCCTCGGTCCAAGAGTTTGGTATTTTCGCCTCTATCAATAATTCATTAAATACTTCCAACATTGGGACGCTTAAAGAGTCCTGTAAAGTTTTATATAACTCTGCTGGTAGACCATCCGGCCCTGGTGTTTTGCCATTCTTTTGTCTTTTAATTGCTTCTGTTAATTCCATCATTGTTATTATTTCTTCTAATGTTGCTTTAATTGTTTTTGGTACTGTAGGTAGTTCTGCTTTTTCTAAGTATTGTTTTATTTTTTTCTTCTGAAATTATCACTTGATCGTAAAGTTTTTTGTAGTAGTTTTGAATTATTTTCTTTTTATCATCATTTCGGTAATAAAGAGTTACTTCATCATCTTTTAGTTGGTAAATCAATTTCTTTTCTTTCTCTTTTTTCAATCTATATGCCAGCCATCTTCCTGGTTTGTTTGCATTTTCAAAAAAAGTTTTGTTTAGAACTTTTAATTTTTTGTGCTAGCTGTTTTTGTCTATTAAATCCAACTTATGTTTCTTTAAGTCCCTTTGATTTTTTATGTTCTTTTTCTGTGTGGTTCTTTTGTAGTTCCATCTCTAACCTTCTATATTCCTCTTCTAACTTCTTTTGATTTTGTCTCTTCTTTTTATTTCTCTTTTCCACATATGTTATAGTCAATCCTCTAATATATGCCTTTGCTGTATCCCATACATTTTGTAATGAGGTTTCTTCTTATCTGTTTTCTTTAAAGAAAACTCCAATTCTCTTTCCATAAATTGAATAAATTCCTTGTCTTTCAATATTAATTTATTCATTGTCCATCTTGACTTCTTTTTTTGCCCCTTCCATGTAACTTTTATCGGGTTATGATCTGCCCAGGTACTTGTTTCAATGTTTATTTCTTGTATATTAGATATTAATTCTGTTGATGCCCACATCATATCGATTCTGGACCAAGACATGTGTCTATTTGAATAAAATGTATAGTGGTTTTCTCAGTATGTGTTTCTCGGCAAGCATCCTGAATATCTAATTCTTCCACCATTTAAAAAGAAGTTTTTGGTAGTGTTTTCCTGGCTTTGCATATAGCCACTACTGTATAGTTTCTTGCTATTTCCACCATCAGGACCCTCCCTTCCTCATCCATATAGATTTATTTTGTCTTTATTGTCTGTTTAATGTAAAACACTTCCTCCCTCTTACTTTGTTGTGGGAGGTATATAGTTTCCCAATTTTAGGATAGTCCAATACTTTACTGTGTTGTTTATTAATACGAACTTCTTGTAAGCAAATTATGTCCAATTTTGATTTTTCTAATTTACTAAAAGTCCTTTTCCTTTTTGTTGCCAAATTCAGTCCATTTATGTTAATTGACATTAACTTTTATTTCTTCTTCCATAGTTTTATTTATAAATGGGTTTTGTTGCTCCAGTCACTCTTATCTCTACTTTGCTGCTTCCCTTATTGCTGTTTCCTCCCATTCTCTTGCCTCCTCTCTTTGTCATATGTCTCTTCTATGTTTCTTCTTGGCATCTCTCTGTCCTTCCTCTCACCATCTCTTCCTCTTGTGGTCTCAAATACTGATCATAAAATTGCTCCACCTTCTCTATTGAATCTAATCTGTATCTTTGCTCCTGCCAAGTCACCAATATTCCTCTGGTATCAATCTCAAAATTCACTCCCTTTTGGATTAAGCACTTTGTCAAGAACTGGTCTTCCTTCCTTAAATCTCTGACTCTGCTTGGAACTTGTTTTAAAACTATTTCTTTCTCTTTATATTTTAAGGCAGGGGTCACCAACCTTTTGGACCTCAGGGACCACCAAATTCATAATTTTAAATCCCAGGACCAGAGACCCTGGGAAAATCCCAAAAAAAGTCTGCAGGAAAATTCCCCACCCTGTTTTCCTACCAATCGATCATTCTTTATTTGCGATCACAGGATACCATCTCCAGCTCCGTTCTCAGGAGGAGAGAGACTTTTGGCTTCATGCAAGGAAAGCAGCAAAAGCAGCAGAAGTCTTTCTTTCTCTCCCTCAAACTCCACCAGAATGGTGCAGCCTCTTGGAGCAGGATGTGTTGCAGGGTCCCAAAGACTCATTTCTGGTGGAGTTTGGGGAGAGAAGAAGACTTTGCTGCTTTCCTTGCATGCAGCCAAAAGCAGAAAAGAAAGAAAGCCAGTGGCCAGAAGGCGGAGTAGTGTGGGGTGGCGGAGTGGGGCCTTTCCCCCTCTGCCCTTTCCCCCTCCCCTCTTCCATGTTGTTCACAATGCAAGCAACACAAGCCTTGTGTTCCCATGGGCCATGTGGGTGGTGCAGCCTTGTGTTCCCGTGCAGCCTGGATTAATTGCTTTGGGGGGTGCTTTGGGGGTGACATTTCTCTGTGGACCACCAAAATTTTCTCATGGACCACCAGTGGTCCCTGGCCCACTGGTTGGCAACCACTGTTTTAAGGGATCATCTCTCGCTCTCTGCTGTATCTCTGTTTTTGTTGCTTTTTTGATAAATCTCATGTGGACCTCTCTAGGAAGTCTGTTTCTCATTTCATATCTAGTGTGGACTCTGAATATTTCATCAATCTCAACCAAAACTTTCTCTTTAGACATCTCCAAGGCTCCAGCCAACAGTTCTGCCATTATCTCTGCTAAGTTCTCTCCCTTTTCTTCTTCCATGTTCTGGAATCTCAAATAATAGTCTGCCCAGTCCATTTCTAATGATATGATTGTATGCTCTTTATTTTGGTCTGCCAATGTAAGTCTATAATCAAGCTCTCCCACTCTTTTCTCTGTTAGTTCAGCTTTTTCTTCTTTTTGTATACGTTGTTCATGTTGCACCATCATTTGTTGAAAGTTCTCTATTTTTTTCTTCCACTTTCTCCACTTTCTCTTCTACTTTTCCTATCCTTTCCTTTAAATCCTCATATAAAGCTTGTATCATGGTTTTCAATTCTGCTTGCATCACATTAGCTTTCTCCTGTTCAAGCATAGCATCCAAGGTTCTCTGTCCAGCAGGGCTAGAAGTAGTGGACGGTGATGCTGAAGATGGTGCTGATGTTATCTTCTTCATTTTAAGATATTCTAGTATATATAATCCACCCAAAATAAGTGGAATAGTTCAATTGTAATCCAAAAAAGGAGTGAAAATGTAAATTATAATCCAAGTACACATTCAATCTTTGGAGTCCTTTTTTTTCAGGTTCTTCAAACCTTAATCCAGTTAAATCAAAGGAAAGGAACTTGCAAGTAACAGATTGTAATCCAAATTAGCCCACCAAACCCAAGGGTTCAACCACCAGTTATTTTATATCCCAAAAAGTACTTGCCAATTAATAGATTGTAATCCAAATTGGCCCACCAAGCCCAAGAGTTCAACCTTCTAGTTGTTTATATCCAAAAGAGAGTACACAGAGCAAAAAGAGGAAAAGGAAAAAAAGGGGGGAAAATCAAAGAAGGGAAGTATTTTCTATTCAGTTCTATTTGCCTTGTCTGATTTATTTTCCTTTGAATTCCAAGAGCTACACTGTTTGCAGAGGGAAAATGAGAGAAAGTTTACCAGTGTTCCGCTCTCTTAGTTCTTCAGTCAAAACACCTTATCACTGTATTCTCAGACTTCAAGGCTACCCATCTGTTCCTTTGTCTTCCCCTCTCTTATGTCTTCCCCTTTTCACTTTTGCCTGTAGATGGCACTGTTGCTCTGCTTCTCTCTTTTCTATCTCTTTACATTATATTTCCCAATGCAAGTTATAAAGTACAGTATATAGAAAAAAAGAAAGAAAATCTTTATAGTCAACTTTAGTAATGTCCAAAAATTTCTAGTTTAGATGTATTGTATTTTAAAGTATCCAGTTCGGTTTCCTAGGTATTCTCTTGCAACAAGTCCATTTAATCAGTCATGTGTTTCATTGACAGCTCTTAAAGCTCTCCTCACCACTTTTCTTCCAGAGGTGGAAGAAAGAAAAAGTTCCACCTGCCCTTTTGGGTCCCACTTCTCTCAGTTATCTTCCAGGTGGCTCTTTCTTCTAAAAGTATTAAAATTTCGGGATTAATGGTCTCTCACCCAGGTCAATCACACTGTTCTTCTGTCTTCCTCACTTCCTTCCGGTGGCTGTCCCAGCTTCGTAGCAGCGCGCCATGGCGACCCTCCCAGCTGTTAAGTTAAAGAGGTCACTAAGGGAGATTGCAGGCTCCCCGTGATCCTCAGACTGTGCTCTTTCCGTTCATCACCCCTCTGAGGTGATTTAGGTCCGTTAGGACCCCTGGTAGCTAGGGATTCGACATTCCCCCATGGAGCTTCCGAGAGGCAAGTCGTGTTGCCGCGACATCAGCCCCGCCCTCCAAATCTGCAATTATCTTTTTTTTTAAATTTTATTATTTTCCAAAACAAACAAGACAAACAAACAAAAACATAAACCAACAACAATTTCAAGTGTGTCGATTGGGTCCAAATCTGGTGCCATCTCCTTACCATCAATACTCTCTATTACAGAAGAAAGAAAAATATACAAAGCAAACAGAGTAATGAAAAAATACTGTGGAAAAAGATTGTCAGGCTAGCAGTTTAGCAATAGTGATTCAGCAATAGCAAGCATGAGAATAGGGATGTGGTTTTATCTGCTACATGTTATAATAATATTATGCTTAAGCACAAGATGAATTTGTTTTACCTTCATGTGACTAATTGTGTAAGATGTAGGAAGGAGCTAATAAAGAGTGGTCTCAACATGAAGTGGGGTCACTCATCCGAGAACCTGGTCTCTGCTTATTTCATGAGTGTCGGCATCGCTACAAGTGGTGACCCGACGTGATCTGATTACGGTCAGGTGCATATCCCCTTCTATATTGCTCACGGAAGGTATATGAGCTCTCATCAGTTCTGCTGGACAGAACTGATCACAGTCAGTATGGGAGAAAACTCTCTAGGGTGCAGGAACAGCATATCCAGGAATTAGAGAGTTAGCGGACTCTGTTAAAAGTGTTGGGATTAAGATCCACAGATGACATTAGAAAGTTACTAATATATCTATGGCAACAATTCCCAAGCTACAGGCAGGTAGTCTTCAGGTATCAACATGGAAGAAAATTGGGAAAGCCATGCATCAAGCAGGGGCTCCAGCAGCAGTTGGTGGCGTGGAGAAAATTGATGGAGATTTTAATTACACATGAAAATCCTATGGAATTGACATCTTTAATAGGAAGAGTTACCCCATATTCTCCTCAAGTAGTTCAGCCAAGGAGGAGTAAATCACGGTGTTGTGGGCTGCCTCAGTCATTAGATCACCCATCAGCACCAGAGTTTCCCCCCCCCGCCCACTGAACATCAACTCCGACAAATGGAAGGATTGGGGAAAGGATTAGCATCGTATCCAGCAAACTATCTTGGAAGGGTTAGAAAAGGGAGAGTTTGGGTTAGAAGATGTGGAAGGATTGGAAGCGTTCCCTGTTCAAGTACACATGGATGCACAACTGAATCCTCAAAGGATTTGGAAGCCGGTCCCTTTGAGTGCATTAAAACAGATAAAACAGGCAACTGCCGTTATGGCATACATAGTCATTATACCAAGGCTTTGTTAGAAGCTTTGGGATTGAAATCTTATGATACCTGCAGATTGGAAGGCTTTATTTAAAATGCTACCTCCTCAATATGTAGTATTTGACTTTCACTATAAGCAACAAGCCCTTGCCAGAGGGACAGCACAAATTATTCCAGATCAAATCTATGGGTCAGGGCAATTCCTGCAGTAGATCAACAGAAAGATTTGCCTGATGAAGCTTATCAATTATTATTTTGGCCGTCTTTGTGGCATTAAGTAAAGTGGAAGGAAAAGAAGGAGGAAGAGTTTTGCTAACATTAAACAACAAAATGGGGAAAATTATGGAACTTTTATCGATAGGTTAAAACTAGCCATTGAGCGACAAATTAATAACCCACAAGCCCAAGAGGTTGCTTTTAAAACTAGCAGTTGAAAATGCAAATGTGGACTGTGGCGACTGTTAACACCATTGGTGGCATCGGGTCAGCATTAGATTTAGCTCAACTTCTAGAGGCAGCTGAAAGCAGGTAGTAATGTTTACAATATGGAGTATACTCAAAATGCAGCAGGAGTTCAAGTGCTCCACATCGTGCTTCTGCCTCTAAAAGTCTTAAAAGATCTGTCTCTTTATCTTCTATGCTACCATATGGTTTGTTCCTTAAGATTTATGCCTTCCCCAATTTAACTGAGAGATTTATTGTGGGAATGATCAGTGTGTGTGTGTAAACCTCAGAGTTTTGTTTTCCTCTGTGTCTTTGTGTGTGGGTATGTGTGCGGCCTGCGTGTGTGTGTCTAAGACTTTGTGTGTTCTAGAGGTAACTGTTGCAACTGTTAAGTGTCTCTGATCCCTTCGGATATTAATTTTAAATTGTTAAGAATTAAAAACACTGAGAGATTGTCTTCTTCTGGTCTGATCTGGCCAATTGGACCGGATGAGGAAGAGTTAAATTTTCTCTCCTCTCTGTGCTTTTAAGAAAAACCCAGGGTTATTAACGAATGTTCTAAGTTCATTTACAAGAAAAGTTTCATCCTTGCATTTACTGTGTGTTAAATGATTTTATCTGTTCATCCTTTTCCTGAAGCATTTGAATCCAGTTTTTTTCCTTTTCTCATCTGTTGTGTCTCCATTTTGTTGAAACTGATTTATCTGTTTAGTAACTGCAATACTGATGTGTTATTTTCTTTCTCCTGCAACCATACCTGCAAGCTATCTCCAAACCCCTCTTTAATCCTTTTAAGACAAAAACGCCACCACAAAATCTGCTGGCGTGCTGAATTGGCCGCTGCAATTTTGGCATTTCAGCTTTTTCTAAAGTCCCAATTAATTTGATTCTTGATAGCTTGTATGTTTCTCAAATTGTTTTAACAATATTTGGCTCATACCTATCACCATCTATTGAACCTGATTTATTGGCATTATTTTGTACTCTGCAGTCCCTAATTGCAGAACAGAAATTATCCATTTTTGTCCTCATATTAGGAGCCACCAACCTTTCCTGGTGTGCTCCAAGAAGGTAACAATAGGGCAGATGATGCAGCCGCGCGTTTGATCTTGCCTTTACAACCTGTAACACCTTGGGAAAGCCACTCATACTTTCACAAAATACAAAAGTGCTCATTACACAATTTGGTATTACAGCTGCTGAGGCAGTGCCATTTGCAACAATGCCCCACTTGTAGTCAGCAGGCTATTGCTATTCCTATGGAGTCAACCCCAGAGGCACACAGGCCTGCCAAATATGGCAAATGGATGTTACCCAATATGCTCCTTTTGCCCCTGGAAATATCTACATGTTTCCGTTGATACGTTTTCAGGGTTTATTATGGCCACTCTCAGAGAGCGAAGCCTCTAAACATGTGCTCAATCACTGTCGAACCTTTGCATCGTTGGGACCCAAAAGAGCTAAAACTGATAATGGTCCTGGTACACAAGCTCTGCCATGTCAGAGTTTTGTAATCGATGGGATATTATTCACAAATTTGGAATACCTTACAATAGCCAGGGCCACCTTGGCAGAGCGTTAACCAGACACTTAAACATGCACTCAATCGAAATTTGAAACAGGGAAAAATCCCCTGGCCTCCCAGCGATACAAAATACCCTGAACCTATGCTTATATACTCTGAATTTTGTTAATCTAACCGCCATCCTTAACTACACGCTGTAGGCGCCATTTTCCTCTCCTCTTCTGCAGATTTACCCAAACCACAGGTGTACTCGTTGCCTACCTGACCTGACTTGGAAAGGGCCGCCCGATCTCATCACCTGGGGGCGAGGTTATGCAGCCATCCAACTACCTGACAGAGTGCTTTGGGTTCCTACCAGACACACCAGACCCTACCTTGTGAAGTAACCTTGAGCCACAAGCCACAGCATTGGGCGGAGATGTTTCCTGTACTTCTGTGCCTTCTGGTCTCCTCTGCTGTCCTGCTTGCCGACCCTGTTCCACATGCCTCCTTCAAGCTAGGAACCGAGAGTCACCTGGTTGACCTTGTCCATCTGGACCTCTCAGCCCTCTACTGTCTCCATCCACTGCCCGTTGCTTGCAGTATGCAGCACCTATCAACTTCGTGCCACAGGATAATGTATCAGAACAAAATCTCTTCACCATGAGCAGTGAGGATGAAGATGATGACACCACTGACCAGACCCTTGAAGACATCTCCTTGCACAAACACCCTTGGCACCCCTCGAGGAAGAAGGAGGCGACTATCTTTGAAAAAACAAAAGCGGAGAGATTTGCTATAAAATCATTAATTGCTTTTGTTAGCATTAAAACTTGTGTGTGGGCTTCTGCTGAACCACATACAAGAAATTAGCGGAGAATGTAGCTGCGCTGTCTGTCTGTTTCTGCATATCCTGTTCCAACCACATAACCACAAACTGTAACCTTTACTTGCTGCTTGCACAAATTTTGCAGCTACATTTATGGACAAATGTACTCATAGTATGCTCTACTAACCCGCCTATACTCAGGCAAAGCTGCAATTTTAATTGTACTCGGGATTGTGAATGTATACAGCATA